>PNEQ01030982.1:37573-110427 GCA_003012365.1 Medauroidea extradentata
AGTTCTGCTTCATAGATATTGGCAGCGTGCCTTTGAACTGTGACGTTTCTCATTTGACTGTACCAATCACAATAAGGTTACTGTAACACCACACGTCTGTGATTTGCGTGTAAAACCCCACGACACACGAATGTCAAAACATCCAATCTCTGACCGTGAAAAGGAAGTCTGCAGACGTGCACACAAGTCACTGACACAAAGTGAGGCAAATTTCTTTTCGCGAAAAGTTCATGTCTCTACAGTGATAGATATACATCGATCCCACTGAACTATTATATATCGACACGGTTCTTTCTTAAGATCAATGCTTACATAAAAAGGGGGCGTGGTGTTCGAAGGGTCAGACCCCTCGCCTCCCACCTGGGCGAACCGAGTTAGATAACCGGCGGATACGGTCCCGGATTTTTTGCATGTTGTAAACGTGGATGACTTGGAGTTCGCCGGAGGGTTTTCTCGGAGAACTGCCGTTTCTCCCGCGTCTCTCATTCCATCGCTGCTCCACACGCATCTCGCCTCATATCATCCATCCCTCGCGCCGGAGGACGACAGGTACTACTCGCTAGTCAAGTAGCCGGCCCAACCTTCACCCCGACCTCATCTCATACTCAATGTGACCCTGCCAGAAGGCGAGAACACGTAGTAGATTTTCATTAATGCTTACTTAAACTTTTCTAACTTTGGTCCCTAAAGTGGTGGAAAGTGATGAAACGGGACGAAAGGTGTTTTCAATTAATCGATTATATCTATTATATAAAATTCTCGTGCCACAGTGTTTGTTTCCATACTCCTCCAAAACGGCTTAACCGATTTCACGACGTTTTGTATATACATTCGGTAGGTCTGCGAATAGGTTTTTATCTATTTTTTTATACTCCTAAGTGCTATTGTTTAGTAAATATTTTAAATTTATTTATGTGACAGAACAACGTTTGTCGGGGCAGCTAGTGTATATATATGTATATATAATATACAAATATATATTGTATAGTATATATAACAGGTAGAGAAGATTGTTTATCGCGGGAAAATTTGACTGTTTGCTGAGTTTCAACGCGCGTTCAGTTTATAAGAAGATTACTGGCTTTCTCTTGTATTTGGAGCTGCTACCTTATTTGACTGAGCCAATAAGAATACCGCTGTTGTAATGTTTGATGTATGTTATTGGTCTGCAGACAGCTACGTTGTGTCAGGTGTATATCACCCAGTCAAACTAGTTGCAAGAAACTACAGCGTTTTCAAGGGCATGTTGGTACCAAATATTTTCGCGATATACCATCCTCTCTAATAACGGGCCATCGTCACGGTTTCCACTTAAATGTGACGCCTATACAACATCCTTAACCGTCTATAAAGCTTTTCTTGGGAATTATAACCCTAATGGGAGTGAAAAGACATGTAATGTGTTTTAGATAACTCCATGATTACTATAGAATCCGTTGAGATATAGATTTGCTTCTCGCTTTAGGATGATGATTATGATTATAAATAAGTAAATGCCCGTAAACAGATTTAAGAACTTTTCTAAACTCGATCTTTCAGGGTTGCAAGGAAATAATATATTTTAAAATCAATCTTCGATTAAGCTTTGGTTCAATGGGTAATCGTCGTAATTTTCATCTCAACGGGGCACTTAATCAAACGTTTAACATGTAATGGTAAGATTTACGAAATTCTATCACTAAAGGGGTGAAAATACGTAAGGTTTGTTTACAGTAACCCCATTATATCTACCTAATTGAGATATCGAAATGTTATTTGCTTCAGAATGATTCTTATGTAAATACGATAAAAAATTATATTAGTTTTTATACTGCTAAAATAACTCAACTACTAAAGGGGGAAAGTAGTATTTGTAAATATTTCAAAGCAGAGGACCAAAAAATAATATATACGCATTGTTCAGATTAATAAATGGTTTAGTGTGTTTAATAGCCCACATTTGGTCAATATAACCAGCAAACGAATAACTGGCAATGCTTCATTAGACAACAATGAAACACTTTTTACATGTCTATGGCCCCAGGAGACAATATAAATCGCCCCCATTATAAAGGGATAATGTTAATAAATATGTTACCAAGTAAAATCAACGACATAGACAATCTAGACAATTTCAAAAAAGAACTAAAAAGTTATTTATTAAAAAATGCCTTTTATACTGTACATGAATATCTCAATAGTTAAATGACAAAATACCTTCCAGACTGGCCACTATCTGCTAACTGCAATATAAATATAAATGGGAATTACATTGTTTGTGTAAGTATTTATGTATAGAATAAGTACATACCTACATAGGTATACCCTGTTATGTGTTCAGATACAATGTATACATGTGTACAAATATATGTATGTGTAGGGATAGGATGTGTTTTTGTATATATGTATGTGTATGCAAATGTTTCTTGTAGAGTTTTGCTTTGTATTCATATGTATATACATTTATATGTAAGTATATACATATATCACTATTGACAACTCCCATTCTGGTATGCACAAAAATTAAGAGGAGACTAATAAATAAAAAAAATGTGTTTACTTTTACAGCTATAAATCACCCATCAACTGGCACGAAAATAACATATTTGAATATTTGCTAGATGCGATATTGCGGTCTCGGGAAAAGCAATAATAAATTGTCTTTGCTGAAGCAAGGTTGTCAGAATATCTTTCGTTGATACAGAGTACGTGTCGCATCGCCTTCTTCAAAGCACATTGTTTTAATCTCAGTCAACTCGTTCTAACGATGCGCTATTTTACAACAACACTAGTATATAGACAGTGTCACGAAGAAAAGTTGTAAATAGCACAGCTTGATCACGCAAAGTCAGGATAACGTGCACGAGTTTAATTACTCTTTTCGTGACGTGTGCGCGTACTGGAATACAACAGAGATGACTTTCTGTCTTCCTTGGTCCACGATTATAGGAGAACTGCAACAGCCAAAATTTGGAAAAAAAAAAAAATGAATTCATTCCCGAACAGACGTTACGGCGCTCACGTTAAAATAAACGAGTAGAACATTATTCGTTTACTCGGAACTGAATCATACAGTCTTTTTCGTTTTCGCTTGGAATAAAACAAACCATTCTGCCTCACTCAAATCGTCCTATCCATTAAACAAACACTACTAATGAAATTGGTTTTAGTACCATATATTTAAGGCACTTAAGTCTTTACTAACCTCCGAAATGGATATAAAAAGGCTGGCCTCTAAATTAATAGCCAATATTAAGTCGTTTATATCCAGTTTTAACTTCACAGATAAACACCTATATTATTTTCGCTCGAAGGCTATACCGTGACGGTGAAAATAAACTCAGAAATACATTAGACATTACGCATATGTGTGTGTGCGTGTGTAATTCATTCAACTTTCACAATGCATTTTACGTAATGGTACGAGGTGTAATTATTTATTATGTCGACTGTAAAACTAATTGTTACCTTACGTAACACTAGTAGGTACTATCACATTTGTAGAAGTTCTTCCATTCAGCGAGTCAAAACATTCTTGACTCCAGCTTTCCGTAGCACTGAACGCCCTAATATTATTAAATTTACAACAGCAGGACAAGAAACATTGTGAAAAAGATTATTGAAATAATGAGCAAGGTTCACAATCTCTCACGCATTACAAGTTAAGAAACGAGGCCAATAATTTGTTGGCAATAAAAAGTACTAAGACTAAAATAGCATTTACTTAATTAGCTGTACTGCAGAATTTTGGTTACTGAAATTCATGGGGCGTATAATAGTAGCAAGACATATGAATTCTTTGCGTTTAAATAATTTCAAGTCACAGAATGTTCAAAGGATACTATCAAGTTGATGAACTATTTTGAACAGATATTGCCATTTACCAGAACACCAGAATTTATTCTGCTGCACCACACATATAGTTGTGTATATACAGAGAAATAATATCCTTGATATAGCTGTATATTTTGAACTGTTATTAGATAGAAATTAACAACCTACTTCTACGTAAGAATTTTACAAACGTGCTTTATTTTTACTCGTAGAATACTAAATTTGGTATGAAAAAGTCCTGACGTAAACTGAAATTAAAGTCCACACTTTGTGTCCCACTTTATGCAGACACAAAATGGACAAGAGAATGTTGCAGTTTCGAGAGAAGTCCGTTGGCTGAGGTGACATATTAGTTTAATTTTTCAAGTGACGTTGAATGCAAAATGACGGACGAGTGAAATTATGCGGATAAGTTGCCTGCTAAAAATTTAAAATAAACCGTTTTTTAGGTAATTAACTGTAATAATTCAAAATAAGTAAAGAGAAAAAAAATTCCATTCAGATTGCATGAGTCTGTTTGCAAGGAAGAAGACTAGATAAAAAAAATAACTGTGTTAGAATTTCTGACAAAAATATTCGCTGAATAAGCATGAGCACATGAGTGGTAGATTAAATGTTATCTGTGCAAGTGTACCGCCAGAACAGATACAGCACATAGTAGTGGCCACGTATGATTACATTCCAACCGTCGCTTCGCCATGTTTGGCCGTGTTCGTGAGGAATTCAGTGTTTTATTTCGCGTAGCTGTTGGCAAGTTACTTCCAGAAGTTTCGCTCGAGCAGAATACTTTTTACGTAGTATTTGACTGTTCCTTAAACCAAATAACAAAACTTTTGTTTTCACTTTCACAAAAAAAAATGGAAACTTGTTTAAGATTACAAATAATGATTAACCATTTACAAGAAATTTTTAACAAATACCAACATACAGGTTAAAGTCAGCACAAAGTACGATAATTTACTGTGGTGATAGTTTCATGATAAAAATAATTTCGTGATATTTAATTATTTTTCAGCCACAATTTATGTCTTCATTATATTCCTAAATATAATTTTATAATTTTAACAATTTTCTTTACAGGAGAACTGTAAATCGAGAACCTCCCACTCCCATAAAATTACTTTACGTAAGCAACGTTTTTTTTTTAATAGTAAATTTTCCAGTAATCAAGTTCATGAGAAGATATTCTGAACAAAAGTTTGAAATTATGTTTAACTTTGGAGACAATTAAAATAATTAACGTGTGAATATGTCGTGTGTTAATGAGTGACGGTTTTATGTTTGTTCCATTTATTATCGAACGTCAAAGTGCTCGCGTTTATTTACGTGCTTCGTAACAACAAGAGCGTGTCGAATGCCGATAGACAATCTTATGAAAAAGTAAGTAAGTAAGTGCGTCGTGTGGTTTATTTAAAATTTAAAGACAAGTACAATAAAACTCTATATTTAAAAATCAAATATGTCAATCGCAAGAGTTAGTAACACGTATGTATAATTTCCTGTACGTTTATTGAGTCATGTACTGTACTCATCATGGTTTGAAGTTACACGTAGAACATAATTTTACGACCGTTACAAAACAGCGTCTGCCATGGGAAAACTGGCCGAGGTTTTTTTTTTTTTTGTAACAGGATAATGTGCTCCGAAGCAACTCTTCAAAGCTAACACTGTTTCATACAATTACAAAACTATGATTTTTTTCCACTCTAGAATACCCATGACGGTTTTCAAGAGGCAAAAATACATATTTTTATATTTAAACATGTGTTAGTTTTGTAGACTTAACTTGTGACTACATTTTCCACATTTGAAAATTGTTTAGCTCTTAGTCTTCCCATAGCGGCATGTAAAATTTAAATTTCGTAAGTTACAGCAACATACATACAATAAAAACCAACTGAATTACTCGCATAAAATAACTAACATTGAAATTATATGTTAAGGATCATATTGTAAAAAAATTTAAAACACAGCAGAATTCTTGTTTTATTTTGTAAACATTTCAGTAACTTAAGAAAATTATCATAATACTCCGATTCCTTTTAAAAATACAAAAGAACTTCGCTGTGTGTTGTAAAATGTGTTAACATCATGACCCATAATTAGATATTATGGATTAGAGACACTGGAAAATCGCAAAAATATTTAACATAGTCTCTAATAAACGGCAGTATCTCAATCGTGACACGTGCGAACAGTTTTCTGGCAAATCACACACGTTCTGTGTTAAAAGTGTTCAGTTCTAATTGGGTCTGTTGAAGAGGGACACGGTGCTTCATATAAACAATAGCCAATATAAGTGCAAAACCTTCAGTGTTATACATAGTATGTTGGAACCTAGCAAACAATCTACTTTTCCCGCGATTTTCCAGTGTCTCTAATTATGGTATATCGCGAAAATGTTTTGTGTCAACCTACCCTTGAAATTGCTGAAGTTCCTTGTAACATATATGATTGGCAGACGTACGTCTGATACAACATACGTGTCTGTAGACCAATAAAATATTAAAATAGCGGGATTCTTATTGGCTCAGTCAAATAGGGTAACAGCTTCACGTACAAACTAAAGCCAGTAATCTTCTGGTAAGCTGAACGTACGTTGAATGCATGCAAACAGTCAAGTTTTCCTGCGATAAACCATCATCTCTAATTATTATCTCTACCCATAATATTTAGTGTCAGTGCAAATTATTTCATTTGAGTAAGTCAGTTAATTTTTGTTATCTGTAGATTCCGGTAATTTGCAAATGTTTTCTTTGACATGCCGCTATGAAAAGACTATATGATCGCTAAAAAATGTTTACAATTGAAAACAAATGTAGTCACGGGTAATGTCGGCAAAACTAACACTCAAGGGCCGGCGCGATTATATACGCGAAGTAAACGACCGCTCCAAGAAGCCAGGGGCGGAGGGACGGTCGACAGCAGATCTAACTCCTTGCTATTAAATAATATAAAATCAATTAAAATAGTATTTCGCAGGATTTTGTACCTGTGTATTATTATCACTACTAACATGTAAGTAATTATTTAAAATTATAAACAAATATATAATTACACTGTTGGGATTTACAGCAAGTCAGGAAAAAAAAAAACCAATCCTGATTCTTGTTTCATGAGTAAGAACTATCGATTGGCTAGTAAAGAGGATGTTTCTCTGTTCGTTAATTTTTCGCTAGCTATCTCTACTTGGGCTCATGTGTGTCAGTATTTTTTTTTTACGGGCGCCTGATTTTAGCATTACGTGTAGCAGTAGCTCAAGTTGCTATAGTTAATGTCGTTGAGTTTGGCGATTCTAGAACTTCTGGCAATTGAGTTGTATTTTCACCTGAAGTTTTTATTTAAAATGTATGGAAAGTATAAAGATGTAAATTCAAAAACTTTTGATTAGTTTCAGCAACCAGTAAAAAAAAAAAAATTATGGAGGTTACCGGGCGTGGAAAAAAAGAGCGGGAGGGGCGACGCCATTGGGTAATTAGCATTGGGCGCCAGATTTCTTGCACTGGCCGTTCAAACATACAATTATGCTTTTTTTTTGCAACTTGAACGTCGGTAAGGCCAAAAAAACCGGCGTCAAGACGGTTGTGGGCGTAAATCAGAGTTACGTCCACAGACAAAACGCGGCACGTTGCGTTATTAAGATGGCGTGGTACATATTCAACGCTAAAAGCATTAATCTATAACTGTAGGTTTCACGAAGCCAATTTTACGAAACTTAAACAATAGCAATCCTAGACAATAGTTTTAGCCAACGTTTCAAACAAAATTGTTTCCAGTGTTACGAACTTCTGAGGCACAATCTCTGACGCCGGAACCTCGTGGATTTAACTACGGCGCAAGAGATCACGCGTAACGAATTAATAATTCTGGATAAATATTTACACATAAAGTTGGTAAATACCATTATCTAGGATTGTCTTTTTGAGTATTTTATCCATATTGGCTTCGAAAAAAAGTGTAGAAATCAATTGATGTTTCCGTCGTTTATTTATCTACTACGCACTCTTACTTAAAATGGTGTAAACAATGTTTAAAGTTTTTTTTTGTCTGAAACACAGACATTTACTGTAAATGGCCGATGTGCAGACAAACGCAGCAACTCCAAACACCTCAAGGGCTGCCGCGTGTAAGCGGCTTGGGTCGGCAGGAACCCTGCAATGCAACCGCACTTATCCTGGAGCGCTGACCTTCCACAAGGTCGACGACAAGAAGTAGGCCGACAATGATGTATGGTGTTCGGAAAAGATCACAGCTGCCCTCGGGACAAGTATCCCCGCCATGCAGCCGTGGCGCGAGTTTCGCAGAGAAGTTAACTACGAGCACAGTTCGCAGCGACGGCAGTGACTTGTCCTTGCCATCGCGTGTTACTCGTTCCGAAGTAATCATTGACGTCTGACTGACTATATTTGTCACAGAACACATATCTATATTTCTTTATTTTTTCCCCCGCCTGCACTTCAAGTTCACCTGCAGTAAGCAAGGAATAGAAAGTGATACACAATAATCATGGCAAAGTCCCGGTCAGGAGCATGAACATAAGGGAAGGGGGCTGAAAGGGCTCCAGACCCCACCAAATCACACCGATTTTAGTGTCCACAAAAATATAGAAGAGAACACATCACAAACGAAAGATATATCATTAAAATTTTTACAATTTCTTGCTTCTGTATATTCTTTGTTTTAGTTAAAAAAAGTACTTGAATTGCTCCACTTTGGATCTAAACATAAAAATGTTTCTCCGGAGAAGACCCTTGGATCACCCGTTTTTAACTTGAGTGTCAAAAAAATAACTAGGCCTATAAGTTATATATATGGAAACTTTGTTATAACATTGATTTGGGGAAGTATGTTGCGTCATACTGTGTAGGGGGTAGGCACTTCTGCATTAATTATCACTTTCTCGGAATCTACAAGTTGTACGTACATTTTGAAAATAAATTTGTTTCTGATTAGAAAGTTGCAAATCGCATTTTTTAATTTGCTCTTTTTAATGGTTATTGTAGCCAGTAAATTATTTCTATGTATGCAAAATATCGCTATTATTAATACTCCTCCTATAAAATTCATTGAGTTTATATTGAGCATCAGGTTAATCTCCTCTCTCCCCATCCCTAAACCAAATATTGCGTACCCCCTCCCCCTGTAATTTTTTTTTATTTCCAGAAGTTTGCCAATTTATGTTAGTTGTTAGTACGGAAATAGATATGTTAATAATCAACACTGCGTTGATACATCATATTTTAATGACTAAAATGCTTTCGAAATAGATTATTCGCCGTCAAACGTGCTAACTTAATTTGTTCTCTGGCCTTGATTAGTTTCAGTTTAAGAAGCTAGCACATGTAGCGTTGATATATTTTTTTTACAGAATTGTAATTAGCTAAAAATTATACACGAAAAATAATGAACTAAATTTACTGTGGGATTGTTGATTATGCTACATTCTGATACTTGCAAGGCTGCATTTTGCTGTTTTATGTCAAGCACGCAAAAAGAGCAGAATTTAATTTTCTGGGAGGTTAGGTTAAATATTAGTTTAACGCACTTTCTCTCTCCCTCCTAACATTTTTACTTTCTCTTGCCATCTTTCATTGTCTCCATTAAGGTTTCTTATGTATTTTCCACATTTCTACATATATGTTTTCTTAGCCTTTCTCTTGTCCTCCCTTCCTCTCTCTTCCACTTTCTCTTTCTTTACTTTTACTTCCCATGCCTCATTTGCGTTTAGGCGATATTTCTTTTTGTCTCTCGTCCACTTTCTGTGTATTTGTTTACGTTGTATCTATTTAATTTACAATTCTTAAATTTGTTTCCCCCGTTTCTGTCTATAACAAATTGCGTAAACTCAATTTCTTTTATTATTGTTTGGTCTGCGTATCGTTTACGATTTAACTCCCTCTTTTTTTCGTTTGTATCGTTCGTATATATTTCTCATTTTTCTTGGGCCATGTCGCTGTTCGGCGTGTTTTTCTCATGGATCTTCCGTTTCCCCGCCCTTTCATCACCATTCAATAAGAGCTGACCAAAATCTCTCACTACTACTACTCATTTTTCTTTCCTTTGTTTCTTATACTTTTTCGCTGCACCTTTCAGCTTCTATCTTTTCTATAAATCTCTTTAGCTTCGAGGGGGCCGCGGTAGCCGAGGGGGCCGAAGGGTCAGACATCTCGCCTCACACCAAGGCGATCCGAGTTCGATTCCCGGCGAGATCTCGGATTTTCGCATGTGGGAATCGTGCAGGGCGATGCCGTTGGTCGACGGGTTTACTCGGGGATCACCCGTTAGGCTCCTTTTATGCATCCGATTTCTGTCGTACAATAGTATACGGCAGAAAGTCGTACGTCTTATAAATACCTAGGTAGCAATGAGACCTTTCATGCACTGTCGTGCGTCAAGTGTGCCGGTCCGTTGTGTAAAACGTGTCGTATTGTTTTAGACAACGGACCGACAAAAAAAGGCCTTCTATTTGTAGATATATATGCATGGCGGTAAATGGGCGCTTTCATGCAGCCGGACAAGTTGCGACCGATCCGGCACTTGCGTTGCAGTGCTGCCAACCCCTTTGCGTTACGGCACGCACTATCTGCGTATCTCGCACTGTTAATGTGATGCACAGGCCATCTTCGTTTCCGTCTTTTAGAGTGCATTTGCTTATACGCAGCATACAGTATTACGTGATCCATCACACACGGTTGTATTGCCAGCACTGTCCATCCGCCCTATACATCCATCGCCGGAACGACATATCTGTTCGCCGGACACCGACAATTTGTGTCGTATACGACATAGTTACAGTCGGACCGACTTTTGTCGTATGTTGTCGTACGACACGAATCGGATGCATAAAAGGAGCCTTACCCCCGCCCTTTCATTCCGGTGCTGCTCCATACTCACCTCATATCACCCCTCACCAGCGCTAAAGACCTCGATGTAAAGCACTGACAAATTTCTCTCAATCAAACCAATACCTTTTGCTTCGTATTTGCGTCTGACAATTTCAGTATGTTATACTTCTGTTCCTTGTGTGGTAGCGATTGACGCACTCGCCCTCTACCAATGCGGTCCGGGATCGGACACCGAATTTTCGCGTGTAGGAATCGTGTCGGACGATGCCGCTGGTCGAAGGTTTTCTCCCGGGGATCTTCTTTCCCCTCGCCCTTCTCATTCCGGCGCCTCTACATCGTTTCATGCTATCCTTCGGGATAATAAGGTGCCTTCAGGTGCCCAGTACCAAGTCTGCATTCCAGGGTGCGATACCCTACCACTCAGGTATCCCCCTTATGCGATAATACTATATCAATTATTCTGTTTTTAAGGGGGAATGTCACACCAAATTTGAATGGTTTTAAAAATTTATATATTTATACAAGATATGGTTTGTTATATATATATATATATATATATACATATATATATAGACTATTTTGTACAGTAAAGAAAATTTTGCATCTTTCATAGTTTTCGTACAGTGGCATGTTAAAAGCTAAATTGGCATAAAACGGTTTAATACACTAAACGAAAACCAACTGACTTACAGAAATGAAATAATTTACATTGAATAACAGTGTCAAGGACTACGCCAAGAGGTATGTAAAAGTCCTCGGTGACATTTTATGTATTTAAAAAAATATATTTAAAATTGCCAATTTTTGTATCAAATTCAGCCATTTTTTAGAAATAGTAAATGTATTCAAATGTGATTTTCATACAAATCATGATGTAGCCAGTGACACTGTTATTCTGTGTGAATTTTTTCTTTTCTGTAAGTCCTTCGGTTTTCTTTTTTTGTATTAAACCGTTTTATGCAAATTTGGGCGTTGACCTGCCATTATACAAAAATAATGAAAAGTAGAATATTTTCATTACTGTAAAAAACAGTCTCAATATATATCTATAAAACAAACCATATATCGTACAAATATAAAAATTTTGAAAACCGTTAAAATTTTACTGGGAGCCCCCCCCCCCCCATCACCTCCTTAAGATCGTGTTCTTTAGTTTCTACTGTTATTGTGATAATTATTTTTTTAAAACTTAAACGAGAGCAGATAAACAAAAATCTATCTGACAGTTTTGTTTGAAGTAAGTTTTGCCGTGAAAGCTATTTTTCTTCAAAATATGAAATTATATGGTTAAGACTAAAAAATCAATTGATTAGAATTTCGTTAATTACATAAATAGATAAAACCATAGTACTTACTGACTTTAAAATAATCTGCCAACAAAACTGTCACGCAGATTTTTTTTTATCTGCTCTAGTTTAGGCGTAAAGATTTAATATCGCTAAAAAAAAGTAGAAACTAGAGAGCTTATGCTTAAGAGAGCGTGGTACATAACTCAAAGCTAAAAGTATTAATCTAGAACTGTAGGTTTCTTGAAGCCAATTTGCGAAACTAAACAATAGCAATCCTAGACAATAGTTTCATCAGCCAACGTTTTAAACTAAATTGTTTCCAGTGTTACGAACTTCTGAGGCACAATCTCTGACGACGGAACCTCGTGCATTTAACTGCGGCGCAAGAGATCACGCATAACGAATTAGTAATTCTGGATAAATATTTACTCATAAAGTTGGCAAATACCATTATCTAGGGTTGTCATTGAGTATTTTATCCATATTGGCTTCGAAAAAAGCGTAGAAATCAAGTGATGTTTTCAGCGTTCATTTATCTACTGCACGCACTCTTAAGGGGGAGATCTAGATACTACATTTTATTTGTCAATTTTCTACAATAACTTCTGTTTCAAAACTCTCGTAGTCTTCTTATAGCGGAATGCCAAATTCATAATTTGCAAGGTACAGGATCGTATAAAAATTGAGGAAGAAACTAACTCGAATTGAATAATTTACACTGGATGAAAAAAATTTAAATACACATAACAAAGTCCCTTTGTATTTTTTATGCCATAAGACAAAAAAAATCGTTATTTTCTGATTTTTTTTAATTGCAAAAGATGTTCATTGTGTGATTTTAAATATTTTAGCACAGACTTATAGTATCTAATTTCAGTATCAATTGTTTCATTCGAGTAAGTCGGTTGGTTTTTCTTATTTGTATATTCCTGTAACCCACAAGTTTTGACTTTGATAAGAGTCTACGGGAAGGCTATAAGATCTAAAAAAAGAAAGAAAAAAATTCCGCAAGTGGAAAGATTTTGTCAATAAAATTAATTCTATGTCGTACAAATATAAAGTTATACACTTATGCCACGTGTACGCCCTTAAATGCTATATCTAAGCGTTCATCACAGAGGCGCGTTGAGAGTTTTTAGAATAAGCAGGTATCGGCCGAAGTACTGCAAACCGCTCGGGGCGGCCTGGGCATATAGCCACCTTAAAGGCGCGGTTCACCTAATTTTTCAACGTCTTTATATATATATATATATATATATATATATATATATATATATATATATATATATATATAGTTTTCTTGTTTTATACATACATTGTGATTAAATCTTCCCCTTAGGAAATTTTTGTATCTCTCATAGTTTTCGCGTAATGAGTCGTAAACATCAAAATTTGGACTTAACGGTTTTAAATACGCCACTAAAACCAACTGACATTCCAAACTGAAAAAAATGCACAGTGTATAACAATGTTGTATGCTATGATTTGAAGTATATAAAAACAAAAAATATATTTTATGTATTTCTAAAAAATTTTGACATTTTTTAAATTTTCATTTCAAAATAATTTGAATCTGAATTATTCAGAATTTTTTATGAATTTTTTATTAAATACAAAATTAATTAATTTTTTGTTTTTATAGACTATATATCAAATCATAGCCTATAACATTGTTATACATTGTGAATTTATTTCTAAAATAAGAAACACAATATCTGGTACAAATATAAAAATAAATAAAGACGTTGCAAACTGAGGTGAACCGCACTTAATGCGACCACATACCCCTCGCTCCAAATGTGCTGCAGTGTAATCGTAAACAGGTTTTTTTCTTCAAAAATATTCCATTCTGCCAACGTACGAAAATAAAACACACTTCAGACAAGGTCGGAACCTCATTGTTAAGACGCCACTCTCATTAATTAAAAACACTGTTTCTAAGCCCTCCAACATGGCTAAAAACAGCCTTTTCAGACTTCCGTACTTCAAAATGTACTAACTGGATGTACGTGAAACTCAGGTTGCGACCTGCACTAAACTTAGCTGCAGACTTTCCACCAATAAAATTATATGGTCACTGCTTGATGTCTTATAGTAAAAACCGTTCGGTGGGAACCTGCCCTGGTTAATACCAGCGCCCTCCATAAATTAAAGTAAAGAAAGAAAGTTTCCGCCCCCCAGCCCCACTCGTACTTCACAACTCTACTAACAACCTGTTCCTTCCTACTTTTCCAGTGCCATTTTTATTTTTAATGCATGTAACTGCTGAGTAGTTACACTCCTATTATGTCGAGAGGGTTTTTACGGTACTATGCCGGTTTTTACCTCTCTCTTCTTAGATTATGGCTTAGCTATAGGTACACTTAGGGAGGTAGACATGACTCCAACCGCGGCCATGCTTGCCCAATCTCTCTCTGCCACGATGCATGTCTCCTCTGCATGAAACTTTCCTCTAGTAGGCGTATAGGGCTCAGCCCTGAGACGCACTTAGTCCCGCTCCTTCCCCGGGCCCCACACATAACACAGTAGTTAGGGTAGGTTAGGAAAAAAATTGCACGTTAGTTCAGCGCTTGGCTCGTGAGACGACGCGGCATTTGATGCGCGCTCCAAGGTCGACCTTACTGCTCCGTCGCTTTGGAGCCTCTCACGCGCGGGTAGACGCCTTTAATATGGTTTGTCTGTATTTGTTTAGGGCCGACGCGGGAAGAGGACGCAAGGCGACGCGACGCAGCGAGCCAGAGAGTGGAGTGACGGATGACGAGCGACGTTGCTGGTACCACTGACGGCTGGCTGTCTGGTGGAATGCTAGGAGCGTGACTTGTCTCCAAGACCCGCGCCCACTCTTCAAGGACACACGTCCCCGCACGTGTTGGCCCACAATTAACACGTGGAACCTCCGCGCTGCAACCCCGCCCCCACGTACACCAGCACGTGATAGTTGCGCACGTTGGTTCTCCCCTCCCCTGCCCCTCCTCACACGTCTGTTGATCCTGTGCGAGGATGTACGCGGGGGCACTTTTTATGTGGCCGCATGGGTGGATGTATTACAGTATGCGTGTCCAGAGGCATGGAAATGCGGAAGTGATAAAGGCGAAGCATCACGTCTCACCCAGGCCTCAAGGCGCGAGTCACGTTGACAGCTCGTCTCTATTAGACTTTCTGTGACGAGCGAGCGAGAAAGAGATTTTGGTCAGTGCTTAACATCGAGGTTTTTAGCGCTGGTGAGGGGTGATATGAGGTGAGTATGGAGCGACGCCGGAATGATGGGGCGGGGGGGAGGGGAGAAATCCCAAAAAACCGCCGACCCAACGGCATTATCCGGCACGATTCCCACATGCGAAAATCCGGGGTCAGACCCCGCCGGGAATCGAACCCGGATCGCCTTGGTGGGAGGCGAATGGTGTGACCACTCGGCCACCGCGGCCCCCTTTTCTGTAATGAGATAATGTGTGTGTATGCATATATGTATATATATTTTTTGGACGGAGTTATGCAACATCAGACCAACCAACAAAAACATGCTCCCAATATATTGGCCATTGAAGTTGATTTCATAAAATATACAAACAAACAATAACGTAAACCAATAGATAACAAAATACAGGTTAGGAGTTCTATTTTATTTTATTTATTATTATTAATTTGTATTAAGTATTTCAGTCCATAGAAAACAGATGTAGACAAAATATCACATTTATTGACATTGTTAGTTGGTCTATTGTTGCATAACTCCGTCAATATAATATATAATATTTTTGTATTTATTATACATATTATACATATACACATATACATGTATACATACAGAGGATATCCAGAAACAAACGCTTAATATACGTACCACGTGGGCCCTGGGATAATTTTAAGACGTAAATGTTAGTGGCAAATTGTTTAACGACGAAATTTTTCAATGTGGCTACGCGCCCAATGTGGCAACACTGCATAGAGTGTGTCCCTTCTTGCGCTCCACGTCCAGGTATTATTTAATGTATGTTACATCAAGTAAACATACAATCATGTTTGGACTGCTCGGTATTTGAGCCTGCACCTATACTATGCGGGCCAGAACAGAAGTAGTCAGATAAGTGAGATATCTGTGGAGCGACTAACTATAATTATATGTTGCCGTATTGTGCATTTAAGATGTCATCGTACATCATTTTGACACTAACATTTTCGTCTTCTATTGAATGATGTTGTGCAGAAGACATCGATGCCACAAAAGTAAAGAACAGACAAAACTCAAGTTCCTAAATTATTATACATTTAAACTTCAGTAGTTAAGCAACCAAAGTCAAGCAGAGGTAGAGTATTTGAAAATGAGAATATGTTAATTAACTAAATAACAAAATTGTTTCAGTAACAATTTTTTATTATCTACTTTATGAAATGCGGGATGGTCTCTTTGTGCATAACACCATTCAATTTAGCTCAGGATTCACGTGATGTGGTTATTATGAATCTGTTTTCGCACAGCCTATATCTATAACACACATTCACACACACACACACACACACACACACACATATATATATATATATATATATATATATATATATATATATATATATATATATAATACACGAGACCTTTAAGGATGCAACGCCAAAGTTTCCATTCCTACAACAGAACGCAAAAACCCTTATACTTGTTATTTTCAGACACGAGGATATAAGCTTTGAAAACTCCTCGAGGTCCTGACTTGGACGGACCTACGCTTCGTTCTTTGGTAACGAGCGAATACAGTAAAAAAAGAGCTGTGACGCCTGCATCTACTTATAAATAGTGTAGCAATAATCACGTGACTCTTAATATGATTAGGGGTTCTGACTATCGTAAGAAATGCGTCCAAGTGGGAATAATTATTAATTTTTATATTTGTATGAAATAGTGTTAGTTTTGTAGACGTAACCTGGGTGTTCATTTCCCTCTTACGAAAAAAAAATTTTAGCTGACCGAGTTTTTCCATATTGGCACTTCAATGACAAGATTTGCACGTTTTTAGTTATTATAAGCCGCAAAAACCAATTACCATAAATAAATTACAAAATTCACATTTATACTATACGCCACAGGCTACTGCTTAACATGTTTTAAAATCCTCTACAAAATATTTTTGTATTATAAAAACTCAATAAAAAAGGCAAAGAAAATTAAAAATTTCAGAAATTTTTTTAAAAATTCAAAACCATTTTGTATTTGAATGTAAAACATTTCAAGCAGTAGCCCTTGAAAAGTACATTACAGTGTGAATTTGTAAAATATTTATGTACAGTGGTTTTTGCGGCTTATAAGAAGTAAAAACGTGCAAATTTTGACTTTGAAGTGCCATTATGTGAAAACTGGTTCAGCTGAATTTTTTCGTAACGTTCAAATATACTCCCTAGTAATAACGTCTTCAAAACTAACACTATCATACAAATATAAAATTACAATTTTTCCCCACGTGGACGCTCTTAACAGTTCGCTATATTTCAATTGTACGAGTGTACTTCGAACGTTCTTCTTTCGTTATTGGCGAGTCCCCATTTGATTGAGATAATGATAACTGTGTCTGGGCATCACTACTTAATTGTACTATGCAGCCTATTTTTTTTTCTCCCAAAACCTATGTTTCTATAGTTCTGGCTAATATAGACTTAATTAAATTTTTCCTAATTTCAATACTTAGCCAGAATTATAAAAACTTATGTTTTAAAAAATTAGGCTGCATAGTATAAACAATTTCCAACATTTCCGTGTGACAATTTTGTGATATATGCTCATTTTCAGGATTTAATAAGTA
The DNA here is from genome assembly GCA_003012365.1 of Medauroidea extradentata. Classification (NCBI taxonomy): domain Eukaryota; kingdom Metazoa; phylum Arthropoda; class Insecta; order Phasmatodea; family Phasmatidae; genus Medauroidea; species Medauroidea extradentata. The sequence goes on from PNEQ01030982.1 coordinate 55,307, forward strand.
AAACTTACTAAAATAGCTTAGATAGAGATCCGTGGCTCTACAACACTAGGCCACGTGGTCTATTTGCACTGCGTAATCGTCTTCATTCCGCGTTGATATTCTCCTGTGTTGATAACCTATACACGCTCTGTGTTCCATAATGCAAATATACAGAAAAATAACGTACACCACTTACTTGAACACAACTAGCCTAAATATAGTTAAATAATAAAGTCCACCGCTACAATATGCCATGTTTGAACAATGGATAACCCTATATCTAAAACACAAATTGTTTGTGCTTTAATTTATAAATTCCTCTGGAATTTTTAGCAGATTCAAAGTGGATGTAGATTGATGTCATCCGATCCGTTATTGGAAACGTCTGTAAAGTTACTACCAGAAAAATTCCCAAAAAAGTAAAATCTACGGAATGTTAACACACCACGCGAATCCTGGGCCAGATTGGAGACGATAAATGTTGCGCAATGACATTTTATATGTACAATGTGGCAACATAGCACTGTAGTTAGTACTTTCTTGAGTTTCACAGATATATTACTTATTTACTACTACTGTCCTGACCTGCATATTACGTGTGCAGGTTAAAATCCCGAGCAACCCAAACATAATTCTTCGTTTTCTCGACGTAACAGACATAAAATAATACCTGGACGTGGAGCGCAAGAGGGGAATTTTTCCGTGCAGTGTTGCCACTTTGTGCACGTAAAATGTCGTACATTTTCGTCTCCAATTTAGCCCCGCGTGGTGAGCTTATTATGCGGTTATTTCTGGACAACATAATTATATTTAGAATTTATTGTTTTGTGGACATACGCCATTGCTCATGTTTTTGCTGATCAAACCTGTGTTGGATGACAAATAACGAAAAAACGAACAAGGAAAAAATTATATATAAAACGCACACAAGAATAGAAAAAAGCAATCCCTGAGGATTTTTGTCAGGTTTTTTTTCTATTCTTGTGTGCGTTTTATATATAATTTTTTTCTTGTTCGTTTTTTTTTTTTTTTTTCGTTATTTGTCATCCAACACAGGTTTGACCAGCAAAAACATGAGCAATGGCGTACGTCCACAAACAAATAAATTCTAATTGTAAACTCCCAATGCAACAAACATTTAAAAATCTCAACATAATTATATATTTATAAAATTAAAAAAAATATATATATATTGCGGAAGACTTAAGAGCGGTATTTAATGTTTTACACTTAATGCACTTACTAAACTTACATACATAGATATTGCTTACGTAAATTAAATTATAACGTAACCCTTATAAAGGTTTCGAAAAACAGTTATTATGTTGACATAAATCAATATATGTTATTTCAGTTTTCCGTTAGTCTTAGAAGCTTTCCGTCAAAGGCACAGCCATTCTTCTTCGGTTCTATATACACACATTATATATAGGCCTATACACACACACATATATATAATATATATACATATATGTCATCGGACGTACAGCTTCTGTGCTGAGAGCTTCTACAGCTTGTCCAAACTCTGCTAATAGTGAATTCATAATGAGGTAAATTTGTTATTTAAATCCTCTCGGCGAAGAATTTGAGAGGGAGTGGTACATAAATTATGTTAAACACACTAATGGAGGTCAACAAGTTTCTGAAAGCCAGTACTGATACACTAAAAAAAAAAAAAAAAAGAAATGACAATTCTGGGAAAACAGGTTTCGCCAACTTCAGGAGCAAACATTTTGTTGGAGGGATGAAGTTCTGATAAACTTTTTGTGACGCAGACATTTTTGCACATTTGCCTGCGGTGGTGCAGGCTACAGCAAACGCTAAATACTGGTTCACTTAGACTATTAGAAAAATATTGTATAGGAATAAGTTTTAGGTATTTTATTATTACTAACTTTAAAAAAATAACTTTCATAATACCACTTTTATATATTTATTTATCATACCTTTTAACACCGCCATAAAAATCGTAACGAGGAAGTAAAATAAATAAAATCAGTAGTAGTCGACGTGCTTTCGTACATCACTGTTAACACACGTTGGTTTAGTTGAAATAACATATTTCCAATGGTCTTTATATCTACACTTCCTAACACCGACACGATTTCACATATTCCAGAACAAATTATTTTTATACAATTACTTGAAAATGGAAGAAGGAACTGTTGACCTGATTTCCTTGCTTGATGAAGTGGTAACATTTCACAGTTCTTCGGAAACACTGCTGTTTAATACACCCTAAAGGGAAATCAAAGGATAAATAGTTAAATTCTCATTGGAGCAATTGTGAAGTAAAATTTTTCCGAACAAAAATTGTTGCACTTGAAATTCTTTAAGAATATTAAAAAATGTAACAAAATAAAAATAAATAAATAAATAAATAAAAATAAAAAAAAAGTTTTTCGAAAAATAAAAATTTGCTTACATTTTATGCAACATAGATTTTAAAATTACACTTTAGATATTAAGTTGGCCCAAAAAAATCAGTCAAATGTCTCATACGTGGAGACACGAAAATTCTCCGTTGTTTGGCGACGATTTCAAAACTCCTTTACACGTTAATTACTTTGTGATTTGGTCACAGTTACCGAAATTCATCATTGAGGATTAAGGTTGGCAGGAGGGGGGGGGGGGACTCACTGTAAAATTTTGATTGTTTAAATAATTTTTGTATTTGTACATGACGGTTTATATGCATACATTGTGACCATTTTTACAGTAATGAGAATTTTGAAACTTTCATAGTTTTTGTATAATGGCATGTCAAAACCGAAATTTGCATAAAACGGTTTTATACAAGAAACGAAAACCAACTGACTTACAGAAATGAAATAAATAATACAAAAAAACAGTGTCGCGGGCATTGTCTAGACACGAATAAAAAAACCGCATAAAAAATTTCTTTTGTAATTTTAAACAATTGCTGAATTTGAAAAAAAAAATTGTTAACTGTCTGTATTTTTTTAAATACAAAAAAATTCAATGTAATGTTTTTATACATGTATATTTGTACCCCGTGACACTTCCCTTCAGTGTGAATTATTTCGTTTCTGTAAATAAATCGGTTTTCGTTTCATGTACAAAACGGTTTATGCAAACTTTGGCTTTTACTTGCCATTATAAAAAAAAAATTAAAGCTAGAAAATTTTCATTACTGTGAAAAATAGTTTCAATGTATGTCTACAAAACAAACAATATATCGTACACATATAAAAATTATTGAAATAATAAAAATTTACGTGAACTCCCTGTGAGAACATTATCATGCGCCCAAATTTCTTGCTCTACATGAGCGCTTTTAAATATATTTTGCGCTGCATATGTCATATCTGAACAACTATAAGTTAAAATTGTGCACTAGTTTCTCGTTTCAGTGACATGATGCAGGGTCCGGCAATATATCTTGAACAGCTTCTTAATTTCACTCTGACTGTATTTATTTCTAAATACTTCGCCTTCTGTAAGCTATTTCGTTCAAAAACGTATACTAGCGCTTTGTTTTGGAAGGATTTGACTTCCAGCTCCGGCCATCTATGTCTATATATCGGTTTTATAAGGTCTCCCGAGATTGCTCCAGGTGAATGCTTGGATACAAGAAGCTATAGCCGATTACTCTGGACAACGCTGCATTACAAACGATGGTCAGCTGCGTCCTTGGCGCTCTGTCGATATCGTGCCCCTCACATACAAACGCAGTCATCTAGGGAACCACATTAAGCCTTATTAACAGACCTTAAAACGTGGGTATGAAATCTGATAAGATTGCTAAATTCTTTATCGTTGTCATGTGGTTTCAGATATATTTTCATTATTTGACTCTTTAACAACTCCTCTTACCTTTCATTCGTATTCTTCTCTTGTTTGTACATCCACGTACATCCCAGTACATATCATTGTTTAGAAACCTTCCATTCATGTTGTACACGTATCAACGTTAATATTTCGTATCATCTCCTCGTAAGCTGCATTATTCTCCGTCCGCACGGGTTCCCTTGTGAGCCCTCTTTGTTCATTGTTTGCTTAATCTCCCTTCTGGCCCCCACAAACCCACTTCCGTAGCTCTTAGCTTTCTTCATGCTGCTTGTTAACGGCTTATATTTCCGCTTCTTACCGTACGTTCGCCTCGATTCTCTTCGCCCGTCATTCTATGTTTGTTTGTTAGATACCAACAGGCATGAGATGTTTTAAACATGCTTTCAACTCAACCTTTGATCGTTAATTTAATAGTAACCACCAATTCAAGCTTTATTTTATTTGAATATTATTATTTAAAAACACTTTTCAATTGCGTACCTGTTTAACGCCACAGTGGTACAGTCTTTTGACAAACATTTGAAAAACGATATACCGATTGTAAAGTCTGTTTCAGTAAATTTATAAAAGGAGTATAATGAAAAATAGATGGTTACTAAATGTTGGCAACACATAACAACTGAAATTAAACCATTTATGTTTTAATATTTTTGCGCACTGCTTATTTAATTAATATTTTTTTACTTTGTTTTATTAAAAAATTATGTCCCACGAAAATTAATAGGACTAAATAAACCCGCTTTCAGTAAGAAACACTTCCAGGGGGGACACGTTAAAATTTAATAATTTTGAAAATAAGACAAAACTTCAAGGAAAAAACTTAATTCGTTCAAAATCTCGCTGCTTATGTTCGTGAAATTGGATTCAGCTTGTGGTTGAATGTTCCAGTATGTACGAAAATTGTTACAAGATATTTGTAATTTTAGGAACACAAAATAAATCGTTGGCGAATTAGCCATTACAACAACGACTAACGTAAAACTAATATATTCATCATGCGGGGACATTTTATGAAACACGCATAGCATGATTATACAACTATATTTGTTTCCATATTTTATATTAAATTCGGGTAAAAGTATTTTGCAATGGTGAAGTAAAACATACTTACAGTCGAAAACTGCACATGTGTACAACAAAATATAGAAAAATATATGATGAAACCACTATTACTGTTGCCGATCTTAACCACGCAAATGGTAAATTTTATTTTGCTAGTTAAGTCGACAGTCGAATACTTTACATACGAGTGTGGCAAAGGAAAAGTTAGAAAATATAATTGATTTGAATTTTTTTCAATTAAAAAGAATGTCAATTCAGTTATTAAAAGTTTTATACGTACAAAAATTAAACAATTTTTATAATAACAAAAACGATGCCACTCTTAATTTTTTTAAAAACCCCATTACCAACCGCAGTAAAACAACCAGGTCATTAAAATTAATTTAATTCTCTCATGAATATTTGGATGGATGAGTGGGAAAAGGATAACATCCCTCAAAAGTGCAATAGTGACTTGAGATATCCATTTTGTAGTATTTCATATAAGCCATCTATTGAGTGCAAGAAGGATAATATTCCAGTCGTAGTCCATTGTTGAAGGTGGCGATAACGTATTCGTTGAATGGACTAAGGATAACATTCCAGGAATGTTATCCTTCTTCCACACAGTATTGTGCTCGAATAAGGAGTAGACTGATTTGTGACGTCTGTGCATGTCCTCTAGATGACCTGGTAAAACCGGCTTCACTGCTGTGAAAATACAGATTATATTTGCATTTTGTACTTTGTTTTTATATAAATCTATGTTGATATGGAAGAACATTGTATGGCCCATAGACATTATTACATTTAAAGTCCTGTACGTGTTACAAAACTCTAATATTATCCTCATTTCCCAAAAGTCACATTACACTTCTTGACTATAATGTTAACAAGTATGCTGTTCAGTGCAGTACCATTTATTTTGTCTTATAAACAGAGTTTCTTGATGCATGGTGGTTGTAAAAATAGTATGTTTTGCTCAAATGTGTAAAAATATCAAAGCATTATGTTCAGTGTAGTATTCAGTACTTTATCTTAAAAACCGTTTTTTTTTTAATGAATTTTGATTGAAAATCAGTTTATATCGTTTTTTTTTTTTTTGCTAGTACAATGCATAGAAGAATTAAAGTGTATTGTTTAGTGCAGTACCGTTTTGTCTTAAATACAGAGTTTTCATTTCATGTGCATTCTAAAATATTAATTAGTTGCCTATAATGTGTACAAGTATTTTGTTCCATGCAGTACCTTCCCATTTGTCTTATAAACAGAGTTGCTTGATGCATTTGTGTTGTATAAAATTTATTGATATAATTTTTTGGCTGAAATGTGTATAAATATAGAAGTATTTTGTTCAGTGTAGTATTACCTTTTCTTATAAGCAGTATTTCTTCATGCATTTGGGATGTTTAAATATTTATTTTTTCACTTTCTGGGTTATTGATAATTGATTAGTGAAAAAAGGATAACGTTCTAACACTTGGAATTATTTATATTTTGTTTCTTACTATTAATTTGCAATTGATTATAGTGTCGTTTGACTGCTTACATATAGTATTATAATTGTTCAATTGTGAAGTTTTTGATCCGAACGTTAGTTCTTCTAGAAATAAGTTTTTTTATTTTCTCAAAACTGTTGCAATTGTAATATTATCATATTTCCAGACAGATGTTCATTTGTAACCCCTAATATTCCAGACAGTTTAAGATGAAATGGTACATAAGTAGCAACAAATTTTATTCAAATTCACAGGAATCTGCAGTTGATGTAAAAATGTACCGACCTGAGACATTTCACTTTATTAAATTTTAAGAGCAAACATTTTACTAGTGAGTGTTATGCTTTTATGGTGAATTATTTATGACGCCATGGTTTAATTTCGCTCATTCCGATGGAACGTATTACGCTAAAGGAATTCGTCACAATGGCAAAATATTTCCTTACAAATTTGGAAAACACCTGGGCGGAAAATAAAATATTTTCATAAATGTTTTAAAAAAATACTGATTTATTAAATTGATTTGTTAACTTTCACGCTATGAATAAACAACAAAATCAGGAATGGCCATCTCCAAAATGAAAGCACAGATCCACCGCTCACCGATTCTCTAGGGTTCTCTTGTCGGGATTGAATATATTTACATTCAAATTCCTGAGAATTTCAGAAAACGTTTGCAGCTTTAATGCTTGTAAAACACCCTTTTATTTTTAAAAGCTACTCAGCATGAACATAATATATGTGAGCACTGAGTTTTGTTCGAATTGCAAGCACTGCTAATAATTATTTTTGCATCGCAACAAACCACTAATAAAATTTCGCTGCTTTGGTACTTGCCTATAATAAAATTTATTCTCGGATAGAAGTACGATCCAAACGATTTACATCTAATACAGATACCACAAAGAATTCAATTAAACTACTAATACAATTAATGGAGAAATTTTTCCATTTGAAAAATTTGACAATTAAGCGAATTTTCATTTTTAACAAGTTATAATAAAGCAAGAACATATGTACCAGAAGGTTACATAATGGAGCAGAAAGAAAAATAGAGGCGACGGGCATGAAGCAACGAAGTTTGCTTGAAGTCACACCCGTAGAAGACCACAGGTCCGGACACTCGCCTGGAAACTTGGCCTCCTTGTTGTTTGGCTGCAGTTCACTAAGTTATCAAGAATGTTGTGCGTCTTTGGCGCTGCAATCAGGGCGGTCGGCCTCAAACTCCGCCCACTTCCTTCCTACTTATTCCCAGTGTTTACATTATAAAGCTAAATAATTTATCAAAACGTATTTCTTACCAATTTATGAAATACTTCCATCGCTCACAATTCTAAAGCATGGCTCCAGCAATCTTTATTCACTTTATAATATAAACACTGGAAAATAGTGAGCGGAGTTTGAGCCCGACCGCCCTGATTGCAGCGCCAAAGACGCACAACACTCTCGGTAATTTGACGAACTGCAGACAAACAACAAAGGGGTCAAGCAAAATACATTGGTAGATAGGCGAGTGTCCAGACCTGTACTTCTACGACCGTGGTCAGTACGACCACATAGTAAATACAATTATATTGATACTGTTGAATACATTTGAATGAAAACGATTACGTGTGTTACATTCGGGTGTAAAGAGAGATCGGGTAAGCAAAATAAATTTTCGCGTGTTAAAACTAATTACTTCTCAATGCATCAGTTTAATATACAACTCTTTTAAAGTATTCTCCGTACACTTTACCGATGGTTCGATAGTCAAACGTTGCACCGAGAAAAATATTTGCTGCAATACGTATTATGTATATGGCCAAAGAAGCGTTTGACAGTTGAAGCAACTAAATGATTGGTTACCTGGCAAATTTCGTTATCTAAACCGTAAAGTTTGTTCCAGTTAACTGAAGAACAAATCCAGTATTTGACACGTTTTATATAGCCTACTTATCAGGTAGCAATATTTCTGTCGAATTTAGTACGTACTTGTTTCTCCATAGACGAACGTACATATGATTGATCGTAAGAAACCTTTTTCTTTGTTTGACCCGCTCTAGTCATCCTGATCTCTATTTTTTATGATGCTCCCGAATTAGCTGCAGACAAATACTAGAATGATGCCGTAACAAAGTCAATGACCGCTTCCTCTCCCAGTTACAGCCATTGTGTCAAGGTGTGTGTCGCCTTCTCTAACGACCCCGTCGACGAGTAAAACCCCTTTCATTTATCACGTGCAGTTCCCGAAAGAAAACTGCCACACGAGAAACTTTTCCAAAGTTTATTATTCATACTACGCGATGGACCCGTCCCCGTCCCCCTCCTACTTCCACAGACCTCAGGCGAGAGCAAGTAAAGGGATTGATTTACATTTAAATTATATTAGACTAACTACCCCGGTATGCGTTACAAGGTCCATCAATTTTTTGGGTACTCCGTTCTTCCCCTCTACCCTGTTCTGCATTTCCCCTCCCCCCATTTTTTTGGGAGAAACCTTCACGGTCGCAAGCACAGGAACTTACCAAATTTTCATCCCAATCGGATGAATGGTATAGGAACGCATGAAGACGAACGAACGAACAAAAAAACATTCATTTTTAAATAATGTCATTTTTTTGGCTATAGGTAGAGACCGGAAAAATTCGCGGGTTCACTGACATGTAGGCTATCTTCCAAGAATATATGTTAAATGGTGCAGACAACAGGTGTTTATTATCTGCTCGCTGACACTGTGCAATGGGCCTGTATTCAGCTATAGTTTTATTATTGGCTCAGCTACTTCCAGGAAGTGTCGAGTAAGTCAGCGGTCAATCATGAACGTGATACATGCCTATAGTTGCTGGAACTCTAGCTTGAGCCTAAAAGAAAACGCGAATTTTTCAGGTTTCTAGCTATAGATAGGGACCTGAAAATGCATGTTTTCTCTTGAATAGAAGTCAAACAACTATATATCCGTGTCACTTACTCAATTGGCTCTTAATTTGACTCCTCGTGGAGAGTGATGAGCCAATAATAAATAAACAAGTAAATGGAGGCCAAATAGTGTTGTTTCACAGTGTCAGCGAGCAGCCAATGAACAGCTGATGTCTGCTTGGGTACGCAGATATTCCTGGAGGCTAGCATACAGGTCAGTGAACCGACGAATTATCCAGGTTTCTTGCTGTAGGTGGAACGGTTTATAAGTTGATGCGCTGCAGAGCCATTCATTGGCGAGTTATAGCAAAATGGATATCGCTAAAATACTCTCCGTTTTCAAATATATATGTATGCCAATTTTCATGGCGATCGGTCGATTGACATAGAAGTTGATGCGCTATAGCGCTATTTATTGGTAAGTTTACAAAGTACAAGTTAAAACATAAATTACAAATTTAAAAAAAAACTATGATTGTAGCCTACAATCTCTCACCAATTTAGCCTGAACACTCTTTCGTGCTCCATCATCAGACCCTGATCACCATCCGTCGATCTATCATCTATCTATTATCTATACATCTATCAACTATCTATAACATATTCATTAAGACCATTCCAATGAGTCCAGACGCGATACCTCTGCTGTAAGTTGGCGAGGAGTTGGGTATTGTGCAGATTCCTGATGAGGCCAACATCAGGTGAAGGTGACCATGTTATTTTAATATCATTGAAGTCACACGATACTTACTACATTTCGAATCAATCAGACCAGAAGAAGTTACTCACATCCTTCCAACAACTATGAAAGAGCTGATGATCTTTAAACGGCTGAACAGATTTCCTTGAATCATAGCTAACAACATTCTTGATCAAGTCACCTTTCAAACTAAAAACTACATCAAAATCTGTTCATCCGTTTTGGCGCTACGATGCCACACAGACAAACACACAGATACACACGTTAGACTTGTAACAACCCTCTTTTTGCGTCGGGGGTTAAAAATAGATTACAGAAAAACCTTCTCCAAGAAATAAAAATACATATATGTGCAAAGTTTCATGGTGATCGGTCAAGCGGTGTCGAATTTGATCGATCTTATAAATACAAACACACACACATACACGCATGTATATATGCGTTTATATATTATACAGGACGAGTCGGGAGGAAAGGTACATGCTTTGAGGGGTGATAGTACTGGTGATTCTGAACAAAATGTCTCTGATAAACATATGCCCATTTCGTAACAGTTTCAGAGAAACCTAATGAAAACAACAAGGAACGAGATTAGTGCAGGTGACGGTAAATCACGCAACTGTTATCTTATGTTGTGTGTAATTTATTGATGACCAACTCATTGGTCCAGTAGTTTTAGATAATCGTCTTAATGGAGTGCGGTATCTTTATTTTCTTCAAAATGTATTACCAGAATACTAAAGGATATCCCTTTGGCGACAAGAGCTCGTATGTACTTTCAGCAAGACGGAGCTCCTGCACATTCTGTACGGCCAGTGACACAGTACCTCAATGAAATGTATCCTGGGCGTTGGATCGGTCGCCATGGAGTCATTGCTTGGCCACCGAGGTCACCTGATCTTACCCCACTGGATTACTGTGTGTGGGGTTGGCTTAAAAGCGAAGTCTACACGCGCAGGGTGGACACAAGAGAGGAACTTCTCGCTCGTATTTACCATGTTTGTACTCAAGTAAAGCAATGTACTAATGAGCTCAGATCAGCAACACAGCAGCTGTCTATCAGTTGGTGGTGGAGTGTTTGAACATGTTTTGTGAGGAAATGTACACAATGAAACAAAACATACTATAACAGTATCGTGATTTACCGCCACCTGCACCTATCCCGTTCCTTGTTGTTTTCATTAGGTTTCTCTGAAACGGTTAAGATAAAGGGTATATGTTTAATAGAAACATTTTGTTCAGAATCACCAGTACTATCACCCCTCAATGCATGTACCTTTCCTCCCGACACACCACGTATGTACACATACAAACGCCAACGTAGCTGTGAGCCTATAGAACCTACATATATGCCAGCACTGACATTTCTTTTCCTCTCGGAGCGACTCACGTTCCTATAGACTAGTTTTTGTGTCATGAAACTGCGCGCTAAAAAACACTCGGAAAGCGCTTACTCATGATTTTTATTCCTGTAGCAATATATTCCTCTTCTCATCACAGAAAATGTTTTCATGCCGGTAGAAATATCGTGAAAGGTGGCCGAGTCCCACCGAACAGAATTTAAAATTTTAATCTCTATTCTTGCTCGCAACATGGCTCTGGGGTAAGCACCGCCTTTTTTATTTTCTCAAAGGAAATTTAAAAAAAAAAATATTTTCACAAAAAAAAACGTGAGAAATTTTTTTACTCACAATGTTTATTCAAGAATTTCATTCGAAGGCATTTTGTTTGTAATTATTATGTTTTAAAAAAAAGCTAATTTAGAATAAAATAATTTCCAGAGTTGTTGAGGGAAAAGTTGACAGTTTGTTAGGCTTTAACATAACATAGTTTTATCATTTGGCAGCAGACTAAACTTCACTTCCCTATACATAACACAGCATAATAGCTATTCAGTTGGCCACGAACTTGTAAGTGTTGTCATTTACGTGTGTTACGTCTTTACATAGATTGCCCTCTCTACCGTGTAAGCATTCTCCGCGGCAAGTCACGACAATATCAGCCAGCGGGAGACGTCGAACGAGCCTATAGTCACTTGGAGTCTAGTCAGTTGTAAGAAAATAACGCGAATTTCGCATATCCCTATAGTGATGATATATCGCGCAAATGTTTTGTTGCAACATACCCTTGAAAACGCTGTAGTCTTTTGCAACATATTTCATTCGATGATAAACTTCTGACACAATGTAGCTGTCTGCAGAACAATAACAGGCATACAATATTACAATATCAGGAGTCTTAGCGGCTCAGTCGAATAGGGTAACATCTCCAAGTACAAACCAAAGCCAGTAATATTCTGGTAAGCTGAACGTGTGTTGAAATGCAGATAACAGTCAAGTTTTCCCGAGATAAATCATCTTCTCTAAACATGGTCCATATATGACGTACTTTCGTTATTTGCGTGTCCCCATCTGACTGGGCGAATGATAACGCGGGTAAGCCGCTGGTGTTAGAACCAGTGATTTTTGGTGAAAAGAATTCTGCACCACTTTGTTTCAATGCCTTATGTACTCATCTGTAGCTCTGCTTCATGGTTATTGATTGGTTGTTTTTAACTCTCCGCGTCTTGCGGTTCTGTCCGCAAGTCACAGACGTGTGGCTGTCAATAACCATGAAGCAAGGCTGCAGATTTGCACGTAAGGTATTGCAACTAAGTGGTAAAGAATTATTTTCACCATAAATCCCTTAGATGTTTTATCGCGGGAAAATTTGACTGTTTGCTAGATTTCAACGTACGTTCAATTTACCATAAGATTACTGGCCTTCACTTGTACGTGAAGCTGTTGCCCTATTTGACTGAGCCAATAAAAATCCCGCTATTGTAATATTTTATGTCTGGTATAGGTATGCAGACAGCTATGTTGTGTCAGATGTACATCACCCAATCATACATGTCGCAAAAAACTACAGTGTTTTCAAGGGTATGTTGACACAGAACATTTTCGTGATATACCATCATCTCTAGGTATAGTATATTTGTGGTTTGTCTTAAGAGTGCGTGTTAGATAAACACACGCTGAAAACATCAATTGATTTCTAGGGTTTTTTCGAAGCCAATGTGGATAAAATACTCAATGACAATCCTAGATAATGGTATTTACCAACTTTATGAGTAAATATTTATCCAGAATTACTAATTCGTAACGCGTGATCTCTTGCGCCGCAGTTAAATGCACGAGGTTCCGGCGTCAGAGATTGTGCCTCAGAAGTTCGTAACACTGGAAACTATTTTGTTTAAGACGTTGGCTAAAACTATTGTCTAGGATTGCTATTGTTTAATTTTCGCAAATTGGCTTCAAGAAACCTACAGTTATAGGTTAACGCTTTTAGCGAATAAATTATGTACAACGCCCTCTTAAGGTCTAACTCTTTAATTTTGCAGTGGTTTCGAAAATATTTTTTAACGCAAATTAATACATATATCGAAAATTCATTCTGGCAGTTTTAACACTTATGTATCATCGTGTGTATCTGAATTTTCCTTTTGCAATACACCAAACGGATGTTTAGATTTTTTCCTCTGAAAGTAGCACATATTTTGTTGTCAAATTAAACCAAAATAAGGCAAAATAATTTTTTTGCTAGCAAACGGTACATTATTTAAAAAAACGCTCTGGCAAAATTGTGTATCGTATGACTGTACACAGTCTAAAATATTTTCAAAGCATTTGGTTAAAAATATTCTAGTTTTTTGCAATAGTTTGAAGTAAATGAAAGCTACTGGTCTTAACGAATAAGTTTTAATTTTATAACTGTACCAAACACGTCCAACTCTTACACATTGCATTGATTGTAGTTTCCCAAAGATAAAATATTTTCCTGTTCCATAGTTTCCGTACAAGTGCGCATCAAATTAGCGATTTGACTTTTACCGCTACTTATTAATGTCTTTGAATGTTTCATGCAATGGGACAATGTGGATATACGCCATTGCAATCCTATGTCGTCCCAGAAATCTTAGAAAGAGACTAAGAAAGACAAACAACTTACCCGGAGTAGAAGCTATTCAAACGATATGAATCAAATAATATAGGATGAAAGTAAATTTATTAAGCTGTAGAATAACATATATTTTTTATTTGACGTAAACATTATTTTTTAAAAATAAGGTACTGAAAGATATGCAAAATTTAGCTACATTCAAGAATTTGTTTCTTTAATACAGACAATTTTACGTGAAATTACGAAGGTGTCATTCTGTAGCTTAATGCATTTACTTTCATTCCAAATTATCCCATCGATATAGTTTCAATACTATGGGTAAGTAGCGGAAATAGTCAAATCGCTACTTTAGCAGGCACTTGTACGAAAACTATGGAACTAAAAAATATTTTATTTGTGGGAAATTACTATTAATGTATGAGTTGACTATTTCTTAATGCAATTATAAACTACGAATGTTTAGGTGCAGAGCAGCCTTAATGTGACCGCCTAGGTGAACTATTTAACGTGCTCAAGACCTACAAGTGCGGAAGCTGTAAGGACGCGACAACACGCACATCAAGCCTCGCCCTAGCCTCTAGGCGCAAGTCACAAAACTAGCATGCAGTCTTCTTGCTGACAACTCCCGTGTATGTGACTTTCCGTTGTGACCCTATCATTTTATGACATATTATTAAAGACAAATGTGTATTGTACATGCCTGTACCTTTAAAATATTCTGTATACTCCATTTCATATAAGTTTGGATAAATTTGACGGTAACTTATGGGCAGTAAGTTGTAATATTTTGTGATTTGTGGCACAACACACGACAAACTTTGATGTACAAATACTGAAATCGCAATATCAGGTTAATTTTAGAGCTAAAAATGTCCTGCATTGAGCAACAAAGCACAAAATATTAAAAATTATTGCCCATAAGTTTTTGTCAGATTTATCCAAACTCATATGAAACAGAGTATACCAGGATTTACATATCGTTGACTTACTTATAAAACCTCTTTTGCAAATTTTGTATTCCGGGAGAATTTGGTGTTAATTTTCATGGAGCTTCTAATGTTAAATCTGCTAAATCTACTGTGAACTAGCTTTCTTTTATGCCCAAATTAAAGAACCTTGTATCTATGGCGTAGTATGACTACGAAGATTTTATTCTTGCTCTCCTGTAAAAATTGCTGAAATGGACTTACGAGGTTTTAGAAGTAAGCCAACGATATAATCCGTATCAAATAAGTTTGGTAAAATTTTACAGCTACTTGTGGGCAATAGTTTTTAATATTTTGTGATTTGTGGCACAATGCAAGTAAAACCTTGCAGCATAAATGGTGGAATGGACATTTCCGGCTCATTTTAGGTTTAAAAATGCCTTGCATTTTGTCACAAATCACAAATTATACAAAATTATTGCCCATAATGTAGCTGTCAAATTTTACCAAACTTATATGAAATAGAGTATACCTAAATAAAGCTCACAAACACTCTCATTTTCGTAATTTTCGGCAGCTATAATATATGCTTTAGCGAGTAGTGGGGAACTTGAAATCGGTCTACACACGTGTTAAGTACTTTAAATGCTATTCTTAATCAGACCTCACTCACGTGCGTTAGACAGTTTTCGAATAGTCTTGTAACGGCCGAAGCTCTTCACATCCCTTGGCGGCCTCCACAAGCGGCCACCTTAAGGCTATGAACTTTCATTTATTTCAAACAATTGCAAATAACTCAAATTTTTTTTTTAAGCAAATGCTTTGAAAAAATTTCTGACTGTGTACAGTCATACGATACACTAGTTTGCCAGAGCGTTTTTATTTTTTTTTTTTAATAATGTACTGTTTGATAGCAAAAAAAATATTTTCCTTAATTTTCGCTTATTTTGACAACAAAATATGTGATATTTCAGGGGTAAAAAAACTAAAAATACGTTTGATGTATTGCAACAGAAAAATTAAGATACAAGCTATGCTGTAAATGTTAAAACTGTAGGAATGAGTTTGTGATATATGTATTAATTTGCGTTAAAAAAATATTTTAGAAACCACCCCAAAGCTAAAGAGCGAGGCCTTAAGGTGTTCAAGTGCGATAAAGTCATAATTTCATATTTATATGAAATAGTGTTATTCTTGTAGATGATACTTGTGAGTGCAGTTTCTTCTTACCTAACAACTTTAGCTGGCCTAGTTTTCTCATAACAGTGCGTCAGCGTAAAACATTGCGTGTTCTGCTGCCATGCAAACAGTGAAAACCAACTGACTAACTAACATACATGAAATAATTCACAGTGAAATAACATACCACAGGCTATGTAATAAAACATTTGAAAAATCCAGCCAATTGTTTTTGTACTTAAAAAAAAATTGCTGAATTTGCAACATTTTTCTGTACTTTTGTGATTTTTTTAAAATCCAAAATATTGCCGTGTATGTTTTTTTTAATGTTTCATTGCATCGCTCACGGGATGTAAGTTCACAGAGAATAATTGTGTTTAAGTAGGTCAGTTGGTTTTTACTATTTGCATGGCAGTGTAACATGCACATTTTGACTTAGACACCCCATTATGAGAAAACTATGAGAGCTAAAATTGTTGCGTAAGAGCAGAATGTACTCACAAGTATCGTCTACAAAACTAACAATATTTCATAAAAATATAAAATAATGATTTTATCGCACTTGAACACTCTTAAAACAAGTACATAACATTCACCTTATCATACAAGGCGTAGACCACTTGGTTGTTTTGCAAAATACGGCGACACGAATAATTGTAGAATGAAAATCCTAACTGATGTATGTGCCAAAAATGTGCTTTCCAGTAAAAGGGGAAAAAAAATAGATCTGCAAGAGTATGCGTGCATATGGGACATGCACTATTTCAACGGCCATAAAAACTGTAAATAAACGTATACGGACTTAACTCTTACAGAAAAACATAGGTACTGACTCATAGTTCATTTTGACGTAATTAACTTAGTTAGGTGTCTTATGACACTTAGAAAATTTCCACTCTAATTGTTGTGCTTTCTCTGATCCCAGCACATTGGAGCCCCGTCACATTAGTCTTGGATATGTAACGAGCGACGAGCAGGGCCATTTTATGAGAACACGAGGTGTGGGGCGGCAACGTAAATCGGAGCACCCACTTTTTTTTTATTTTCCAGGGCATTTTCCCCCCATTTTAGATGCAGTGATAATTTTAAAGGTATGGCTAGATCCCACGATTTTTGGTGAAAATAATTCTGTAACAGTTTGTTTCAATGCCTTGTGTACACATCTGCAGCTCGGCTTCATGGTTATTGGCTTATTGTAGGCGTGGCTCATTTGACTGTGCCAACAGGAACAAGGTTACTGCGACACCACACGTCTGTGATTTGCTGGTAGAACCCTAGACGCTGAGAATTTAAAACAGCCAATCACTGACCACGAAGCAGAGTTGTATATGTGCACATAAGGCATTGAAACAAATTGTTGCAGAATTATTTTCACCAAAAATCGTGGACTCTAGTTATAGCATATTTATCTTTATACTGGGTTGTAGTCACTAATATAAACAGCATAATTACAAGTACCACAATATAATGCAGTCAGTTCACACAGAAATATTACCGATATATTTGCGAGCAAAGAAAAAATAACGTTTACTAAAATGCAGTTCTTACATAACTAAATGAATACTTCTTGTTGTCGTGCCACATATAATAAAACGTCAGTTCATTTCAATTAATAATAATAATAATTTTTTTTAAATTCAAAAGTAAGGCCCGGGTAAATTGCCCATTTTGCCCCCCCCCCCCCCAAATATACGCGGCCCTGGTAACGAGTTTCGCCGTTAATCGCACTCACGTCCCCGAACTGACGAAAGAGAATGCGCGGGCGTGACATTTCAGTTTGAAGTGTTTGCAGATGTGTGTCAGTGTCCTGAAGTCGCCGAAGTGAAGTTCGATACGGATCGACACGTCCAGTCGATCACAATTTTTTTTTCCCGACAGCTATGTACAGTCGCTGTCGCGGTAAAAGTGGACGGCGAGCACTGATGAAAAAATATTGTTCTTGGTACCATACTTACGTGAAAATAGGGAAAACATGTATACAGAGTGATTCAAAAATCACGCGCAATATATGTGCAATATATGGTAACGAAAGTTGTGTTAGTTGTTGCTTTGCACGGTAGATGGTACCTTTAGTATTATAAGCAACGAGCAGGCGTGGTAATCAAGCCACGTAGGTCAAACGACGTCCGCAGTATGCCTATGTTTGTTGCCAGGCAAACATAGGTTTTTTTTCCTAAATCGTTTTCGAGAGTGCGGGACAGTTGCAGGCAAGAACACATCAGGGAGACCGAAGACTTTGACGGAAGTGAAGCTGGCTGGTGTGGAGAGAACGATGTCGCTGTCGCCTTCCAATAGCTTGCGGAGGCTGTCAGTTCAAACAGGGATTTCTTCTGGAAATGTGCAACGGCAACGAAGTTGCACCTCTTACGGCAGATGGTTGAGGTCATTTGTTGATGACCAAGGAATTGCACAGCTGGATCAGGTATTCTTCACTGACGAAGTCTGGTTTCAACTAAGTGGCTATGTGAACAGTCAGAGCAGTAGGATTTCGTCATCTGCTAACCCTCATGTGCTCCACGAAAAACCACTGCATTGTCAAAAAAAAATTGGTGTGTTGTGTGCTCTGTCACGTCGTTGAATATCGGGCCCTCTTTTCTTAGAAACAACAATTAACAGCGAGGTGTACCAGGACATTGTTACGTAGTTTACTGCACTCTTTGAGGTTGAGGAACGTGATTGTTGATTTCAGCAAGATAGTGCCACATGCCGCACTTCAAATGGAACCATGCAGTTCTTGCGAGAATTTTTCGGTGACCGTTTTAATTTCAGCAGAGTTGTGGCCCTCACGTTCACCTGATTTGTCACCGCCAGATTTTTTTCCTTTGGGGATACCTCGGAAACAATGTCTATAAAAACCACCCGCACGCAATAGAGAACCTCAAGAGAAAAATTACGACAGAGATTGACAACAACGATGCACGTGCACTCTAGAAAGTGGTCTCAAATATTGTGATACATGCTCGCGTATGCATAATTGAAGGGAGTGGTCAATTCGAGCGTATGCTGTAAGGACACGTTGTTATTATGTCACTCAATGTAACGGTTCTGTATGTATTTGATCAAATCTCTGCTTTAAAAAACATTATTTTGATTTGACGTGCGCTGTATTCGGCTGTCGGTTCTATCTGGACTGGTCCTACTGGCTCTGTAGAAGATAAATCCGTTCTGTGGAAGAGGCAAGGTACATATTTGCTCTTGCATAACATATTGTCACTTACACACACCGAGCGTTGGACTCGCATTCGGGAGGATCCCAGTTCGAGGCCCAGCTCCGGCCATTTTGATTTCGGTTTTCCATGGTTTTCCGAAATGACTCCAGGCGAATGCTGGTATGGTTCCTAAACAAAGGCCATGGCCGACCTCTCTCCCAGGTCCTATCATTGTACCAAGTTGTGTGTTCCCGTCTATAACGAGCTCGCTATCGACGAGACGATAAACCCACTTACCTTACAGAAGAGATTGTTGCAGGAACAACTGCTGTCAACCAAACAGGCCAGCTGTCTTTATTTTAACGAAATTTGTATTAATACAACAATAATTTTCCTTTAGTGCGGTAAGGTTAGTTGGACTACAGGTTAAGAAGCTAATGTTACTTGTATACGAAGGGACAATTTCTGCCGCTAATTGCAATTGAATAGGTAAGGTATGTAAACAAACCAATCACAGAGCATCCTAGTATACAAAATTACAGCAAGTTGACTTAACATTTTTGTGAACCAAATTTAAAACACGAAATCTGTTTCTTTTTAACTTCAAGCTTAAATTAAATGGCTTTTATTTTTCCTAAGTCTAATTAAATTTAATTTTACTACTGTCCTGCATTTTATCACACCAATGGACGACTTGAAAAGAGGCGGAGCTTCAGTCAGGTGTGAGAAACAATTCCTATCTCCATGGATACCCCAGCCGAACATAACCTTCATTTAGCTGTTTGGCTTCACATGTCCCGGATGAGATGTACGTCAAGAAAATTAATTATTTGTTTGGAATTTGCCGTTTTTTTCATGTAAACATTAATCTTATGTATTTGCGTATCTTAACCATGAAGTAGAAACTACTATTTTTTACCCTTGCGTGGAAATCTATGAATGCGCAACATTTTTGCTTTCTGTAACTACCAACTAACAAATCAGCATGTTTGTAAACAAGCTTTGTTTCCTACAGTACATTTCCCCTGCGGTGACGTCAGGGGGCGTGTACTTCAAGTCGTCCATTAGTAGAGGCCGGGAAAATATACGGGTTCGATGTTCTGTAAACTAGCCTCCAAGAATATATGTTTGCTTGCGCCAGTGATTTTTGGTGACAAGAATTTTGTGACAAATTGTTTCAGTGTTTTACGTGCCCATTTGTAACTCTTCTCATTTGTTGTTGGCAGAATGCATTATTGCAGAGGTGTCAATTTGACTGTGCCAATCATAAGATGGTTACTGACACACCTCACGTCAATGATATGCGGATAGTATTCAGAGACACTGAGAGTTAAAAACATTCAATGACCGGCTTTGAAGAACATCAGCTATGAAAATAAGGCGTTGAAACAAATTGTTGAAAAATTATTTTCGTCTAAATCACTACTGGCTCTACTGCTTACTGAAGCAGACAATAACTGATCACTGACTGCTCACTGATTTAGCTAGGCCACATGAGTGGGCCTGCATTAGTTGTTATTGGCTCGGCTAACTCCACGTGGTGTCTAAAAAACCTCGCGCCAGTTATCAACTCACAGAAAAAACACTTTAATTTCCACAAAAAATATTTTTCCAAAAGTATTCAAGTGGGGAACAATGGTAATTTTATATTTACATAAAATAGTGTTAGTTTTGTAGACATCGCTAGGGAGTACATTTTCCTCTTACAAAAAAAATACCTCAACCAGTTTTCCAATAATGGCACTTCGAAGTAAAAATTTGCACATTTTATGTTCTTTTAAGCCGCAAAAACCAGTAAACGTAATGAAACTAAAAAAAAAATCATACCGAAACTACTTGTCAAGGCCTACTGCTCGACATGTTTTAAAATCCCTAGAAAATATTTTTGTGTTTAAAGTAAATTCCTGATTTTTTTATTATTTTTTTCTGAATATAAAAGTATATTGTAATTGATTTTAAAACATGTCAAGCAGGGGTCCGTGACATAGTTTCAGAGTGCATTTTTACATTTAATTATGTTCGTTGGGTTTTGCGGCTTATAGGAACAAAAAACATTCAAATTTTGACTTTCAATGCCATTATGGGAGAACTGGCTGCATTTTTTTCCGTGGGAAGACACTGGCCCCACAAGTAACATCTACCACATTAACACAATATTTCAAAACAAATATAAAATTATAATTTTTCCTCGCTTGGACCACATTAAATACGAGCCATTCCAAAGTTACTTTGCCTAATTTTTTTTTCTGTATAATAGTTAACTGTAATGCTAACAAAAATTATCTTATTGTTATACACGGTTTCATATATGTTTGGATAAATCTGACAGTAGCTAACGGGCAATAATTTTTAATATTCTGTGATTTGTTGCCCAATGCAAGACAATTTAAGCTCTAAAATGAACCTGATATGGCCATTTCAGTATTTGTACCGCAAAGAATGTCTTGTGTAGTGCCACAAACAACAAAATATTACAACTTATTGCCAATTAGTTGCTGTCAAATTTATCCAAACTCATATTAAATGGAGTATAAGATAATTTTTTGAAGTCTTTGTGGTGAAGATAGTTATGGTATTTCAAACACAAGCTTTATGTTGAGGGAAAAAAAAATATTATCCATGCTGCAGAGAAACTTAAAAAGTTTTCCTTGAAATACTGTTAAGACAACATATGACACGTAACCAGTTTTCCATATTCGCTTTGCAGCAAGGCAAGATTTCTTTATTGAAAGCGAAATACTTTTGAGGCAAAATTACTTTATAATACATCAACTTTTGCTGTGGCAATAAAAGTGTTTTACTGCTAAGCGACACGAACTTAATAGTTATTTGAATACTAGCTTGCGACAAAATGACAAAATGAAAACGCCAGTTTTTCACATCCCTATATGCGCGACTAGTGACAAAGTAAACTCGTCCAAAATAAATTCTATTATCTTCCTGACCTGTACAGGGGGTTCGGGATAAAGCAAACGCTTCTGAAGCCATAGTTACTTTATTCTTTCCGTGCAATTTATAGTTTCCTGAAACTATTAAATATAAACAAAAGAACCTAAGTAACATTCAAAGGGTATAGACATATTATATTGCGAAAATGTTGTGTACCGCAACAAACCCTTGAAAACGCTGTAGTTTCTTGCAAGATATTATAGGGACAGGAATATTTCGCGAATTCAATGACCTGCAGGCTATATTCCATTGTCCTATGCATACTCCAGCCCTGACTATTTGTTCATTATCTGCTGTTCTACAGTGTAGCAGCTAGCGGAAAAATGGTCGGGGCTTGAATATGCATAGGATAGTTGATTCTAACGTGCAGGTAATTTAATTAGCGAAATCTTCCTGTCCCTCAACATTGTGATTGGGTGATATACTTCTGACACAACGTATTTGCCTGCAGACCAATAACAGGCATCAAATATTACAATATTGGAATTCTTATTGGCTCAGTCAAATAGGGCAACAGCTCCAAGTACGAGCGAAAGCC
This sequence comes from Medauroidea extradentata, assembly GCA_003012365.1. Lineage (NCBI taxonomy): Eukaryota > Metazoa > Arthropoda > Insecta > Phasmatodea > Phasmatidae > Medauroidea > Medauroidea extradentata. The sequence continues at coordinate 77,920 of PNEQ01030982.1, forward strand.
AGTCATCCTCTGATAAGCCGAACGTGTGTTAAAACCCAGCAAATAGTTAAGTTTTCTCCGCTATAAACCATCATATCTAGGTATAGATTGTATCATACTCAAAATTCAACATTCAAGGTCAAAGTAAATGATATTTTTAAACAAGGGCGCCCATATTACATTTAAAAAAAAAGGGGGGGGAAGACCTGTTTATGTCAACAGGAACGGATATAGTCTGCGTATAAATTTGTAGCCACTGACATATTTTGAAACATGAAGCAGCGTAGATTACGAAACATATTAAACTAAAAATATTATGTTATTAATTTTAATAAAAAACAAAACTGAACACATTGTGGAACATCCGTTAAGGGGGACTCAGACCCTATCCTGCCCCCCCTTTTTTTATGGGCGCCCTTGTTTTTAAATCAATATTCTAGTCAAGTGGGTCGTAAAAAGTGCTTATTTTACCGCGAACCGCCTATACAAGAATAAACCTCAGCCGAGGTTACCGGACGGTGGAAGAAGAAATGCAGATTGTCGCGAGCGGACTGTACCCAGGTGCGCCCGCAGGGATACCACCACACACACATATATACACGTGCTGGTAGCGGGAAATAAATAATAAATGAGTGATAATGTGGAAACTTTTCCACGGAGCAATACTGGCACTCGATCAAGGCCAGCTGGTGTTGCGTGCACAACGTTCAGTTTTCCCAGGCAGCGGGAATGCAACGTGCTCCTAACTCGCGTACACTCGATCCGCCATCAACAACACACGTCAGTCCGCCGTAAACTGACAAAACGCCCTCGTCGTTCGGTTATGTAACTCGCGTTTTACAATGGCTAGAGCAAAATTTCAACTTTAAGCATTCAAAAAGTAACCCAAGAAGAATTTTAATTTGCTAAGGGCTTTCAAACGTGGCGTCCATAAATATATTATATGAATCCGGAAAAAAGACAAGCGCTTTCAAGTCTAGAATTTTCTTGATGTTATTGTTATTATAAATGATAGTACTTCCTTACATTGTAACATCTTAAGTATGTTTATATGCTAATGTTAATTACTATGCCGTAAGTATGTTTGTATATCACTTATTAATTTAAATTTTACACTTTTCTTAGGCAGTTATTTACACTAGGTTTTTAACTAAGTTTTAATTTTGTGTAGTGCTATACAGGTACAAGTTATATTCCATTTCTCCTTGTATATTACATTTTCGCTCATGTTCTCTATGTAACAGTAGACTCGTTACAGCTATATTACTCGATATATATATTTTTTTTTTTCTAAATTGTTGTTGAACTAACTTACTGAATGTTACATTTGTCAACATAAGTATTAGGTTTACTTCTCCATAATTATGTATGACTTATCGCATTACTTAATACATTTTAATTTTTTTTATTGTAGCGACTTATATGCTATCATTTTCCGCACACAATTGATATTTTGTATGCAATGCTGATTACTATTTGTTTACTTTTTTATGTTGTAAGATATTGTGTTCTGTATTTCTGTATATGAATGATAATGGTTAAGTGTAAGGGAAGGCTAAATGCCTTAACTTCGCCATTTAAATAAAGGCATTAAATAAATAAAGTGCGCTGAAGCGTGTTCATAAATACTTTTTTACGAACCAATTCCCAAACGCCCATCGTACCAACGTACGAAAAAAAGAAACATTTCAAACGATGAAAGGAAGGTTTCAAAACATCACGTCAATTAGAAAAATTATTTCAGAGCCCCTCGAAAATGGCTATAAACAGCTTCTCTATCCTGTTATATCTGAACAACTCTTGCTAAAATACTCTAGGAGCATGCAATGTACTTTTACTTAAAACTTTTCACCAAACAAAAAATCGTGTCGCCACTGAAAGTGTCAGTCAGGCGAGTGATCTACGATACCACCGCACGCCGTTTAAGTGTCTTGCGGTAGAGGCGATACCGCGCCAGACGAGCCGGTCAACATCGCCCTTGAAGCCGTTTCTCTCTCACATACGCGGTCAAAAGGTGCGCACTCTAAACAAAAACTCACATTACGGTTGTTAAAAAAAAAATCCATTTTATAACTCGACTGAACATTTTGACTATTACAAAGAAGAATGCTTGCTCAGTGGATAGAGTTCCTGACCAGTGAGCTGAGGGTTCTGGGTTTGATTCCCGACCGAGGAGCAAAATTTACGGTTGTCTTCTCCGACCCAGGACTGGGTGTTGTGTTGTACCCCCCCTTCCCCTTCTTGCGGAAGACAATGGCGAACCAATGCAGTTCCATCCACTTCTAGTCACGCCTTAGCTGAATACAGTGATATGGGCCTGCACTGAGTATAATTTTTTTTTTGTTGGCTCAGCGATTTACACGAGGTGTCAAATAAGTAGAGACAGGAAATATCGTGAAAATACTTTTGCATCACTTTGTTTCAGTGTCATACGTGCGCACCTGCATCTCATCTTTGTGGTCAGTGATTGGATGCCGTAACACCCAGCGTCTGGAGGTTAAACCCGCAAATCACAGACGTGATGTGTCACAGTTATCCGTGTACTGATTGGCACAGTCAAATGAATAACGACTCTGCACAAAATCACTCTGCCAATAGCAATGAAGTTGAGCTGCAGGTGTGCACGTATGTCACTGGAAAAAAGTAAGCCAAAAATCTTTTAACAAAAATTTCAGTCCCTACAAATAAGTCAAGGACCAAATGTTAGAGGCAGGATTATCTCGCGTATTGATTCTAGGTCAGGTTGAACGTCAATAACGTATACTTCACTCCTCCTCCTGTGATTAGGCGAGAGCGGTTTAAATACACAGTTGACGTCTGCAAGCCAGTTATAAATAAGCAAACAAGTCGTGGGGATATCACGTGCTACACGTTTGTACTGTTAGAAGCTAATGCATATTCGGCTTCAGTCGGTACACGTATAGAACTGAGAAGTCTAGGCTGTTGCCAGATGAATACGCGAAATACTCGTGCATCTACCAATTGTGAAAGCGACACGAGTTCACACCTGGTGGAATTCTAGCTTGTGTTAAAAGAAGACATGAATTTTCCAGGTCCATAAAAAGGAGACACGAGAAAGAATCTTGCAATACCAGGTGTGTACAGAAAAACCCGAAATCGAAGTAAACGTATTTTCTACACAAGGTTGGCAAGTTACACACGAATACGTAATCTGATATAGCTAAAATATTTTCGTGTCTCATTTAAAAACCAGGCGAAAATTTGTGTTTTAATCTGACATGTCCAGCCCGCTGTAATTTTGCATTAAAACCAAGACCATAACAGCTGCTCTCTACTGGAAGGCGTCAGAGTTGGCAGATCTGGAGCGTGATACATGATGTAGCGTTTCTTTTATAACTATTAAAAATGTTTCCAATATGTTTATCTACGAAAATAAGACACTTCAAAATGTGTCCCTATGATTAAAAAAATCAAGTCATCCGGTGATTAAAATCATGATTTCCAAGCTCCTCAAAAATGCTAAAAATGATTTTTTCACGTTGCTGTAGCTGACAAAATATCGACCGTAATCGTAACAAAAAAAATAATAGAAACTAGCATTGGGCTTTAACACATACTTTCCAGCAATAAAATAACAGGATCGTTGCTTGAAGTACCGTTGAAAAACACATTCTGTGAAAACACTGCACGCTAGCTTAGTACTCTGCGCCTAGAGGCGATGAGGTGTTTGACGGACGTGTTATATTCGACTTATCGCCTTCCCCTTTTCCCTGCCTCAAACATAAAAAAAAAAATCTAAGGTCCACTAACTCAAGCGAGTAACGGTATTCCAACTCTAACAAGTTTACTAACTTTGAAGCCAGATATGGAGACCTGCATAACATTTCCCAGTAAAAAACGTGACAATTTTTATTAATAACTAATGAAATACAACATTTATATATGTCATACTCTTAACAATAATCTAACTGTTAAAACGGCGTTTATTAAGTAACCTTTATATTTTGTTTACGTTAGTGCCTTAACGTATCAGTATTTTTGCTTCCCTGTGAAACTTGATAAGGTGACATACCTTGATTTTAAAGTTTGCTTCACATGTTTAGAGATAACGGAAAATTACGGGAAAAGTAAACTGTTTGTAACTCGGAAAAAATATTTTGTGGCTGCTACAAAATTGTATGTGGGTATTTATCCTTTAAAATTTATATTGTGGTCACCACGGAAACATTTTCTTGACACCACTGAAATATTCCTACAAAATAATTTTGCAGGGACGACTTCCTACGAATGTTATCTTTCAGTGTAGGCTGCAATATTTGCTATATGCTGTCGTTTCCTTGAAGCTCTGTACCTATCGTCAACACACCCACACTCTAATTCTGAATTAGTAAATATTCACTGATTAAAGCTGATGAATTGAGCAGTTTCAACAATTTGAATAATTGGAAATAGTCACATTTTAATTAGTGAATATTCACTAATTTCCTTTTAGAGTGCCAACATCTCACAAGGGAATCAGTGAATATTCATAGTTTTATCCAGTTGTTTTCAAAGAGCAGTTTTAACTTATTGAATCAGTGAAAAATTACTGGAAAATCTGCGGTTATTCACTAATTAACTTGTGGGATGTTAGCACTCTTTATCGGAACCAGTGAATAGTCACCGATTTCACAGTGGTTTTTCACAGATTCAAATTATTGAAGCTGCTCCATCCATCAGCGTGAATCAGTGAATATTCACTAATTCAGATTTATAGTGCAGTTAGAACTGTGCAGCTTTAACAGTGAACGTGTAAGATTTCCCCAGAAACTAGTTCACACGTGTCAAATATTACATCACCCAATAAGAGAAAAGATACTAGAGTTTATTGGAAACTATGTTGTCGTATAATATTTTCGATATTCTATCACTGAATTCCAATGTCTTAATTGTTATCGAATACTGTATGATACTATTTGCAATTACAGTTCACTGTAACATATCTTTTCTTAAGTTCTTTAGCGTCCGTCTGATACAACCTATTAACGATGGAATGTTGACTGACTACGATAACGTTAATTGTGCAAGAATGTTTTGTATCATGTTTGTTCCTATTCTTTTGATCCACCTGATACAGCCTATTGTTTGGGATGTCAATACATCGCAAGGAAAGTTGACGATTTGCTAGCCTTCAACGTAACGTTGTCATTTCACACGCTTATCTTTGTGACTGGATGAGGTCCTATTTGACTGGGTCAATGATAACTCTGGTGTGCAACCAATGAACGTCTGAGGTTTGTCTTGACAACCATCGTCCAATCACAGCCCTGCAAACAAATGGCAGGACGTTACACTGATTTGGAGAGTACGCTGGCAGAAAATACTCTCGCGATTTTCCACTGAATGAAAAGATAACTTAAAGTCGAAAAATTATATTTAATTCAATACGTCATGTGTTATTGAATATTATGATAAATTAAATTCTACTATTTTCTGTTCATTGCATTTACTTATTTTCGACATTGCGTTAAAACTTTTTACAAAGCTTACAAAGTATTCAAAACATACGCACGTATTGTAAGCAACAAGACATTGCTACTAATAACAAAACAATTGTACCAACAAAATGTTTTCTCCCTGCTGCGCGGCATCCAGAGCACAGCTATAGAGGAATTCTAAGGCCGTGATCCAGAGTTTCTATTGCCACAGAATAAATATGTAATAACTAGCAGTCCCCCGCGGTTTTGCTCGCGAGTATTATTCGTAACTGATAAAATTTACTTTAATTTAAAAACCTCTTTGTACACAAGATTGGTACTTCAGTCATCAAGTGTTAGAATGTCCAAGCGGCTAGTTGAACTAATTCTGCAGCATGATAAGTAGCTATAGCTGTCCACGCGAAAATCAGTCTTAAATTTGTCCCTGCCACTAACAGCGACAACTCCTGGGCCTTATTTATAGTCCTGCCTATTTGACGTTGTGGGGTAATTACAGACACCTAAGATAAGATGTTAATCGAATGATGTTTACCCTGTGCACAACCATTGGTGACGGTGCTCTCAATTATATATTGTCAAATATTCACTTTAACTTTATTGCCATTACAAAGTTTCAGAGGGTAAAAGTTTCGCGGAAACGTATTTGGTGCCCTAAACTTGAGATTAGTGAGATGACATATCGTCGTTTTACTGTCAAAAGTGGCAAAGTCAAAATGAGATAAAATTATAAAAATGCTAGGAATATGTATATGTTGTTCACGAACTATTTCCCAAGTTAAAAGTCTATTCATCGTTTCGTACTGTTGTGTCACAGTATAGTAACATACCCCATTTTTGTTAATATCTACAATTTAATACTGTTTTTAAACGAAATAGCATTTATGACTTAATCACTTATGGCATTATATACCGACTATATGTAAGCTGATATTGTAGAGTAACCTAAGTGGAAAGCGAACTGCAATTTTACCCCTTTTAAAACCTACATGTAAATTGCACTAATTCGATCTGCCTTGTAGTTTTTGTGTGTCAGAATTGAAAGTTCGCACGCAGCTTTTAACGGAATTCGAGCCCAGAACCTCCCGGAATTTAGACCTGAGTGACAAACAACTGCGTCACGTAACGTCGAAATAATTCATGAAAATAAAATTTATTAAAAAAAAAAAATATCTGTGTCCTGGGCTCATAGAGGTTGTACAACACCACGTCTCGATAGGTTACTGTAGAGTGAAACTCCTGTATAGGTTGTTTCTCGCTGCTCGTTCCTAATTTTCGGATCGTCTGCCTTGAAAATTTACCAACTTAGTTTTATTCTTAATAATCACGTTTCTTATAAAGAAAAAAATATACATATTTTTTAAAAATATTTACATAAGCATCACTCTGACGCGAACAACATCTCAATATCGCTACTGGTTAGATAGATATCATGGGTTGATGGAAAACAAATTTTGTGCTTTTTCACCCTTTTGGGTGTCGAATTTCGAAATATTTTAAATTTACATCTTAGACATTTGTATAAGTATCCAACTGAAGTATAAATCACACATTAGCCTGTTCAGACGAATCAAAATCGATCATTCACTAAAAAAAACACATATCATCCCTGCACAGTATTGAGAAATTGAATTCCGAAAAATCTGAAAACAGTTTTGCGATAATTTCTGTAATCATCATTCTGAAGCAAAAATTAATCGTATATCTCGACGGGTTCGATAGATATCGAAGATTTATCTAAAACACGTTCAAGGTCTTTTCAACACTTACGATAGTAAATTTCGAAAAACCCCTGAATAACATTTTAGAATACTTTATTGGTATCTTGTGGACGTAAAAAACACAACATTAGCCTGCTGGGTTCAAGATATATCGACGATTAATTGAAAACGCTTTTCACCACTTTTCACCCCTTTTCACGTCCTTAGGTGGCGAATTTCGAAAATTCCTGAAATTAAATTTCAGGTATTTGAGTAAGCATCAATCCTAAACAAAAATCACGTCGCTGTATAAAAAACTATGTGAGTCGAAAACTCATATTACCCCCTTTTTAACCTGTTTAGGGTCAAATTCAGAAAATATATTTTAAATGGTACTTGGGATATTTACAAAAGCACCAATTTAAAGCAAAGAGCACTTCGATATCTCGATTGATTCGGTAGATATGGAAGGATAATCGAAAACACATTTCACGTATTTTCACCCCTTTAAATAAAGAATTTCGAAACGTCTTTGAGTCCTGTCATAGACATTTGTAAAAGTAACCAATTAAAGTTAAAATCACGACGATAGCCAATTGTGTTTCAAAGATATAGACGATTCATTAAAAACACATTTTGCCCCTTTTTATTGCGGAGGTGTCGAATTTTCAAAAAACCTATAACTGCTTTTTGGGTATTTACGTAAGCAATATTTTGAAGTGAATATCAACTCTCTATCCAGAAGGGTTCGACATATATCGATAGTTGATTGGAAACACATTTAAGGTCTTTTCAGCCCCTTAAAAGTTGAACTTCGAAAAATCCTTAAATTGGCTAATATGCAGTTTTACGAGTGCCCTATCAAAGTAAAAATCACGATGACTGGCCGTCGGGTTCGAGCTCTATCGACGTTTCTTCGGAAACACATTTCACCCCTTTTCACCCACTTAGAGGTCGAATTTCGAAAAATCCCTTCTTAGTGCCCTACGACCTGAAAGGAACCCCCACAAAAAATTTCACGATTCTAGGTCCAGTGGTTTGGGCTGCAGTTTGATATGTCAGTCAGTCAGTCAGTCAGTCAGTCAATCAGTCAGCTTTCATTTTTATATATAGAGATAGTAACCACTTATTTATTCTGTGATATTGCATAGCACAAGCAATGTAGCGAGGTGCATAGAAGCTTTAATTTGAAATCCCTGCATGATACTGTTACCTGGCGGCAGCACTAAGTCATCAATCAACACGTCACGATCCCCTGAATTGCTTTCATACTTATTATTATATTACCTGATTATCGAGCAGACCTGGTCTCAGGACTAAGTAAACCTACCTAACCCCAGTTGGTTACTTAATATAACTACATTTTGTAAGTCAACGACTTGATTCCATTTAATTTTTTGCGTTGATGGCAGTTTAAACTCCTGTGTACATGTACCTGCAGGCTGTATCTACCAGTCTGTTCACGTACTTGTACTAATATGCGCTTAAAATCATATTTATAGTGTTGGCACCAAGGATGACAGAAAGTACAAATGGAGCATTAGCAGTCTTTACTGAGGCCAAGGCGACATTATTTATTCAGATTGCAATATGGCGGAGTGCAATCAGCTGTTTCTGTAGATATACCATGGAGGTATTAGCCTATGGAGTGGAAGCCTTTGAGAAAATTTGAAGCCAGGCAACAGACGACGTTTAAAGACAAGGATAGAGCTAGTGGTGGCAAAAACATGTAAATATAGCATTGAGCTGAATGAAAATGTTTTAGTTTTTTGTTAACTACACATTATGGTGAAAGTTTGTGCAGCTCTTGGCTTTACAAACATATTCGATCGTTGCGGAGGATTATCTTTGTACAGGTAAGAAAATTTTATTTAAATTCATCAAGTTTATAAAGTACATACACACAGCGAGAATTAATTCGGTTTTTTATATTACTGAAGCAATCGTAAACTGTTGTGTACGATTCAAATAGAGAATTTGCGCGAATTTTTGTAAAAAGAATTATGTAATTACATTGCTTTCTGCTATTGTTTTGCCACCCAAAATATGACGGCTCATTAAAAATAACGTCCTGCGCATGCGCAGTTCGAAAATGTTCGAAAATGATCGGCTTCACACGATTACCATTGAAATGCACGGCAGATGCCACTCCATAGACTAATAACTCCATGAGCTATACTGAGAAATGAGGTTATGGTTGGCCAACCCACAGTTGCATTATACTCGTTGCTATGGTAATAAACAATATTTTTCAGATACCAATAAGGTGTATGGGCTCCTCCCTCTTCCGTCTCAAGGCTTCATACCCCTCGCCATAGAACATACCTTATGCTCCAACTGTATGTTTCTCTAATCTCTGGTTAGCACAAGTAGGCAGAAATTTCAACTTGTGGTGTTCAAAAAACTACCCGAGTAAATTTTCCAAGCGCCCCGTAAGTCACGAGAGCGGCTTGGTTACCTCGAGAACAGGAAAGTCTGTTTTAGCGGACAAAACATGCAAACTGCTGCCGAATAAATTTAAACGGTGATCAGAGTCTCAAAGAAAGAAGCACGAAACAAATACTTAATCAAATGCAAATAAAATTCCTTTTTAAAATTCTGTTTCTGTCTGTTTCTGTAGTCGCACTGAAGTATAAAATGCGAAGAATTTCGAAATTTCGCCTTTTTAAAACCCAGACTAGGTTACAGGTACCTTGGAAAAGAACTTCTCGCCTAGTTGTGTAAGAAAGGCAGCCAGCTAATGACTGAGATATATCACTGTAAAAAGGCTTTGTGCCTAACACAGAATTTTGTCATTTTTAACTCCACCAAATTATGCTGTGATTACCACAAATACTTTTTACTGTCCCCAGTAAAATTTTTAGGTCAGTACAGAAAAATGTTGTAACCAGTGAAAAATACAGTGTTATCACAAAAACTGTTTTTTTTTCTGTGTAGCCACTGCTCATCTTTTTGACCATTTATTAACATTAGTGTAGGCAGCTGCTATCATTGAAAGCATCAACATTGTGTGACATTCTGAAAAGGCAACAGCTACTTATTTATAACAATTCAGTGGTTTTGGAGTGTTGGGAAGTACAACGTGACAGCGTTGAAGCCAGGATACCGGGCATGGCTATTCAACAAGCGACAGTCAACAAATGTATTGCCTAATTACCGTGACTGCCTGAACACCCACTGCTAGACACATGTACATTTCGCGTTATTTTCTGATTGCAAACTAGACTGCAAGCTATTGTTTGTTCACTCGACGCCTTCTATTACAAAACAATTTAAAATGCCAGTTATATCTAAGTATGAATATATGTCAGTTCCATACGATACAGGAGAGTGAATTTCTTCACCGGTTAACAACTTTTACTTAAATATTTGCCAGTAACATAAAACTTGCCTCCTATGTTCATGCGAATATTTTGAACTTTCTACTGCCGTAAGCTTTCCTAAACCATACAATATGACTTCATGCGCTAAAAATACCACAATATTTCAGTTTTGTAGAATAACGTGTTACCTTCTGGTTTACAAAACTTAATTCTTCCACGAAAGTAACTGCCACTTAAATAAGACAAAAAAGTCGTTTTGGAACTTGTAAACCCCCACCTTATAATTCGGGTGTAAGCTTCCCTGGCAATATCCACCACATTAAAATCAGGCGGAAGAGATTGATTCTCTTGTACAGCTTTGATAACTTTCTTTGTTGCTTTTCTGCCTTGATTGTTTGTGTAGTCAAGTACTATGGATATTTGTTATATTACAGTTCGATGTTCTCTATAGTTATATATTACATAATCGTAGTAATTGTTAACTATTTCAACATCAGTTACATTAATTCCCTCTTTGAAATGCTTTCAGATAGTTTCACCAAAATTTTTTTTTTAGCTACTTCGAAGTGAAACATATTAGGAAAGAGCTGGCCACCCTAGTGTAAAATCATATTGCTTGATTATTTTTCTTTGTTTGTTCTGGATCGTTGCAAATAATTAAATCATAAAAACTATGATAGCAAAAAACTATGAAAAAAAACACAATCTCATCATTATTTCTCTACTTTGCAATTCATTTAGCAATAGTCTCCTCTTCTAAATGCCGAATATGGTTTTGGTACGAAAGTGATATTATTTTTAAAAAAACTGAGCACCACCAACATGTAAATCCCTAACCTCAAACACGTACCTTAGGTAAACAGGGATCGTAATTGTTTCTTTACATATCAGAGAATTTCAATTGAAATATTTGTTATGATGGCGGGAAAGTTAAGACCATGTTTTCTTAAGACTATAACACTAGAAGGATAACGGAAATACGATTGGTAATCCAAAAACTTAAAGTGTGTGTATGTTTAAAGCGAGATACAACTAAAAAGTACATAAACACTTAATTTATCAAACTACTCGAATAACTAACTTAGACATGGTGACTATTTCTACAGTTAAACGTTATCACAACAGTGAATATATGTTATATGTCTAAGATACTAAAACGTACGTTTTACCGTATTTCGGTAAACTTCAAGAAAGTTCGTACAATTTTTATTTTTATTTTGGGACAGTCATGTGTGTTTTAAAGAAAAAAATTGTATAAAATTATAACTCTGCGAATTTTTAAATATGTTTGTATGCTTATTGAATATTAAAATGCTTTTATTGACGTTGCGTAAATTTTTTATTTGTGAGGTCATTGAATTCTCATTTGCATAAAGCCGCAAAAAAAAAACATTTTATAAAATCAAAGGTAATAATCTGGAATAAAAACATTTACCAATTCAGGAATAAACGAAGCACACGCGTTATCACGGCGAAGGATATATACCTAAAATCACGAGAGACATTTTCTTATTTCTGCTTATTCCGCCAGTTCTAACAATAACAATCAATCGGAATTAGTGAATATTCATAAATGTTTCACTGATTTTTCACATATTCCGAACGTCGCAGTTAAACTAGTTGAGTAACTTCAAACTACTAGCAAATCAGTGAACATATTCTGTGTTAGTTATGGAATGTTGGAACTATAAAACGAAATAAGTGAACGTTCACCGATTTACCAATTGTTTCACACTAAGTCTAATAGTTTAAACTGCTCCGTACGGAGTATGTGAAGATCACTGGAATTTTAGTGAATATTCACTAATACTGGTGCCTTAAGAGTGCGTACTAGATAAATAAATGCTGAAAACATCAATTAATTTCTATGCTTTTTCCGAAGCCAATATGAATAAAATACTCAATGACAATCTTAGATAATGGTATTTGCCAACTTTACTAGGTTTTTTATTTGGTATTTATGTTTAGGTGTTTTAAATGCCACCTTCCCCCTCCAACAGTACAACGCCTTGACAGATGAATAACAAGGACAGAGGTAGGCACACGTAACAAACCGGGAAAAGGGATTGTATTTAATCAAATTCTCCACGTTGCTCAGCGAAGTGCACATTAAAACAATGCACTGTCAAAAATATCAATTTCCAGATTTTACAGTTTTGCAAATAACGACGAAGTTTCTGTAACTTGAATAATATGAGAGCATTTCCGTTCAAAGAAACTTCGAGACACATCTCTGAAAAATACCCCCGCATTTACAGACTTTTTTTTATTGTGAAATTAAAAAAAATCACCAAATTTCACAACGAAGCAAGAAGTGGATGCTCCTCTGCGGTGACGAATGAACTGAAGATACTAAACGCTCACCGGCCCTGAAACAGGGTTTTCTTCTGTGAAAGGGGCGGGGGCAAGATTTTTTTTTTTTTTTTTTGGTGGCGGTGACATTGTTGCATCATTTTTTTTTTAAATTTAAGCATGAGTAAAATTATAAACATTAATAATAAAACTCCAGTTTTATGTGCTTATGTCAGTATTATTTAAATAACAAAGTTCACAAAATAATTCTTACACACTTTTCATTCCAAATTCAGGGGGAAGGCATGTCCCCACTGCCTCTCCTAAATGACGCCCCAAAGTCAGGATATATCCCACTCCAAAATATGAAAATAAACTACTCGAAGATAAAATTGGCAGTGTTATGTTCACAGTTTAGGTACAAAAATTGCATAAATTACATAATTTTGCACATTGAAACCGAAAATTTTGGAGAGAGAACTACCGGACCCCCGCTTCATGACGTGCGATTGATGTTCCTTTATTATGTCGTGATAATTCTGATGTCAGTATCTCCCTCCTCCAACAAACCCAACATAAATCCTGGCTACGCCCTTGCCTGAAAACCGGCGGGTTTGCGTTTTTCATCCCTAAAGGTATAAATAAGACGAGGCCGATAGCATGTCGGGGCACATAATAGCCATAAATTCATGCAGCATTCAATTTTTTTTTCTCAAATTATTTTAATACTATGTCAAGTTTTCTTACATAAATTACCGCAGTTATAGAAGATAATTTGTCTAGTAGCATTCACACACAAGCTTTGCTTATGTGAGTATGATGTATTCCATTCCATAAAAAGTATTTATGAAAAGTGATGTAATCATTCTATGGAAAATAAATAAATAATAATAATAATAATAATGTTGTCAAGTAATGACGTGTTTGCGACTGTATTACTATAGAATAAAAAATACATACACACATTAGGGACTCAGAGCTGGCGCGCGCGGGCAGATGACGTGAAGGTGGAAATAATAGACGATGGATGATTCACAATCTATGAATAAACGAACTTTATTCAAACATGCAGGTGGTCTTCTGTTGTGGAATCGTGAAGTAGGCCCCCCACCGCAACGAGCCGAATATGTGGGAAAAAAGTGCTGACAGACCCAAACAGTCATTAACGCAACGTGGCTACCTTGACCTTTCCTGCTACCAAACTTCAGAAGAGGTGGGTTTGTGGACTGCCGTGACCAGACATTAGAGAAACACACAGATGGAGCATAACGTATGCCTTAGGGCGAGAGGTACGAGGCCTTGAGACGAAAAGGGGAGAAGCCCATCCGCCATATTCGTAACTTGAAAATGTTGTTTATAACCATAGCAACGAGTGTAATGTGGCTGTGACTTGACCAACCATAACCTCTGGTATGGCACTCCGCCATTTTGCTACTTGAATAAACAAAATTGTCGGCTGGGCTTCATTATAGGTTGCTAATGCTCCATCTACTCTTCTCTTATCTATTATCATTCCCACGATAAAAAAAATCAAAACATAACAATTACAAAGGTTAGTTCACAATTTTAAAACATAAACACGTTACATATAACATATTAGAAAATGTGCATGACCACACTTTATAAAATTTTTCGTAAATTCACGGAAATATTTACAGAAATGTACTGTAACTATACAGAAATGGCTTCCGTAATTTTTTGTTTACGGAAGATTGTCCGTATTGCCATTTTACGGATGTTTAACTGTAACTTTCCACAAATTCATGGAAATATGTTTCTACAATTTCTTTAAAAAAATTCTGGTATTAATTATCACTATGACTCCTAGAGTTAAAGTAAATGCACACTGGTGCGAAACGGAGAGAAGACAAAAGAAGCTAAGATAATAGATGCGAGCAGCTGTTTTCTGGTTGTCTACACTTTGCCGCGAAGAGAAGACGGAAGTGACTTAAGTGTTCCAAGGAGGCCTATCCTGTAGTGGGCAGTCACAACATAGAAGTTATCACAGCTGAAAAACAATCGCAGCTCTTCTCTGCATTTCGCGCCTGTGGGTACGCACCTTCAAAGTTATTTATTTATATAGAGTAAAATTTTGTTCTCATAATGATACCAACGAAGTTCTGTAAAATCAGGATATCAGACACAAAAGTTGTCTCTTGTCAAGTTGGTCTCTTGCCACACCATGGAACTTACTTACTGCCTATATCGTCACTGTAGTATGTTGAGTAGAGTGCTTGGCTGGTAATCTCAAGGTTGTGGGTTCGAATCCCGGCGTATTCGAGCAAATTTTCATGTTACTAAATTGTACGTCAAGATCTCCAAAAAAAAAAAAAGAAGAAGAAAAAACACAACATATTTCGTATTTCTTGAAAATGGAGTGCCAGTACACTAACTAAATTAAATTTTATGAGGAAATTGGATTGTCCGCAATTTTACGGAGGATTCCGTTATCGAACAAAACTTAATGTCTGTTTTACGCAGATTTCTGGATTTTTTTTTACCTGTACTTTTCCGTAATTTCACGGAAATTTTTTTTCTAACGGTGCAGGTACCTTGTGCAAAATTAAGTCACCAATTGAATTCTTACTGTAAATAAACCTGAGGCTTTCGTTGTTATCTTGCCTCCACCAGCAGTAGGTCCTACACATGACTCAGTTTTACGTTGACATACTTCAAACATTACTTACAACATTCATTGTCGATACACTGATTCAGTTATTTCCGGTATCTTTTTTGATGGCCTGTGGATAATTTAGGAAATATCTTCTTATCTGTCAGTGTTAGGAAACAGCACTGGTACACCTAGAATTTTGCAATTTAAGCTTGAATAGGAATAATAACTTGTTGCTAGAGACATTCACAAAATTTGCGTTACTATTACACTACGCCTTACATACTAGAGCACTATGTGATTTCATTGTTCATCAGTCTTTAGTGATGTAATTTACGAACCTTAATGTTTTGCCTGTGATTCGTCACTCTACCGTAGAACATTAAATTATTGGCTCGAAGTGTTCCTCAGTAAAAACATTCAGTTATGGCTCGAAGTGGCCCTCACTAAAATTCAATCCATGACACTTCAGGCCAGTGGAAGACGTCGAATGGGCGAATGGGGGACAGGATTTAAAATTTTAAGTGTGTAAAATTTATTTTTTGTATTTTGTTATATAAATTATGCGTATTTAAGCACATAAAACTAAAGTTTTGTTATTAAAGTTTCTAATTTATACATTTATAATTAATAAAAAGATGCAACAAGGTCACTGTCGCCCCCCCCCCCCCCAAAGAAAACCTGAAATGACGCCCCTGTCTGTAGTCAGAAAATAACGCAGAATTTTACATGTCTGTACCTGCAGACCGCGTACATGAAACTGGTGAAGTCACCACATAAATCGTTATAGGTACAATGATTCACTGAAGTCTGATAAGGGGTTTTGAAATTATTGCAGAAAAACTGATTTAGCTAGACACATGCGGTTTCCAGCACATTAAAGCAAAACGAAGAGTTTAGAAAATAAACGTGGTGCATGTTTTGTAATTATCTACTCAGTTTGCCTTAATTGACATTTTAACAGTAAACAATAAGATTGTCTTACTAAAAAAATTCTATCGTTCTATTTCACATGATTCATCGGTTACGTTTCATAAGTATTATTTTATTAGCCAGGACAATCTGAAGAATTACTGTGGTTATTTAGTTTATTAAATATGAAGTAATGTAAGACGTATCAGATTTTTATCTTATGGTAGTTTACTTATTCCAGTCAAATGAAATTCATCTAAATGAAGTCAGAAAATAAAACTAACTTGTTGATTACTAGATAAATATTTCAACTTTCTAATTTCCACAATTTTTTGGATGGGTACACCGAGTTATTATTTGTCTACTTACAAAAATAATATTCCCTATTAGTTTATCTACGATTGTAATATACGCTTCCACATACGTTACATAATGATTTTAAAAATTCAAAACGCTTGTTATCAGCATGATTGTGGGACCATCAAATTGGTTCGAAACGACTTCAGCAGGTAGCCGCACCTAGGAAGATACCAACAAGATTCGAAAAACACTAAGATCTAATTATTCGTTGGACTATACTTCTTGAGATAAAAGAGCATGTTTGCCTTGGTGAACGTGTTCTGGAAGTCAGTTGGTAAATCCGGGAAAAGGCAATCTTATGTAACTAGAGACCTGAAAAATTCGCGTTTTTTTAGGCGCAAGCTAGAGTTCCAGCAGCTATATGTGCAGCCACCTCCTCGTGGCGAGTTATGGGTCGTTTTGTTCAGACAGAATGGGCGAAGAGCTGCATAATGAAACTTGAAAATTTTGGTAAATACCCATTTGTCAAAATTTGGACATTAGATAAATATTGGAATGTAAATATTTTTTTTTAAAAACATTCTACTTGATTCAGTCACAACATAAAGACCGTAAACTATCTCGTGTTAATCACAGAAATTAAAAAACACATAAAATATTTTGAATTTTGTTTATTTCTATAAAATCTGGTATCGATGCGCGATCGGAAGACATCAATCTTTTTTTTTTTACGCAGTTTTTCTCCTTATTATCGGAGGCAACAATTCCGCACTATAGCACTTCGAAGAAACAAAGTTTTTTTTTTCAGCCCACCCTTAGCTATAGGTCTGTACAACGTTCATAATTGACCGTTGACTTACTCGACACTTCCTGGAAGCAGCTGAACCAATAATAAAACTGTAGCTAAATACAGGCCCATTCGACTGTCAGAGAGCAGCCAGTAAACAGCTGCTGTCTGCACCATTTGACATATATTCTTGGAAGCTAGCATACACGCCAGTGAACTCGCGAATATTTCCGTTCTCTATATATAACAAATTTTGCCGGCTGAACGAGCAAATATGTTGCCGTTGGTGACTAGTTTCATAAGAGTGGAATTTTGTGCCATAGTTAAGCTGGCAGCCTGGGTGGAAGTTTTGCTTATTTGATTTCGAGTCCAAGACGCGGGAGAGATAAGGGAGACACAGAACATGCATCAAGTCTCATCCCAGCCTCTAGACGCAAGTCATTGAACTAGGGTGTTGACCTTACAAATTTTATGACTTAATATTTGAGGTTAAGATTAATTGTACACGCATATATATTTCTAAAATTCTGACCAGGATTATCATGAATGACCACAAAACATCCGATTTCGGAAATTATTAGTTGAGATCCTGAAAAGAGTATCAACGTGTGCAACAATCTTTGAATGATATTCATGCGTTGCAGCGAGTTACGGCTATTCTTTTTTTTTTTTTTTTTACCAAACGATTTAACGCACATTTTATTTGTATATAAAAAAACACACACATTTCAAACTATGTCGCTATAGTTTCAAAAATTCGGCACGTTTATTAGAAACATAATTTTCCAACACTTCAAAGGGGCCAATAATGATTTTCTAGTCGGCCATACCTGGAAAAATAACTACCGGATTAGAAAAACTCAACCATAGAAACAATCAAACTTTGAGCTACGCTGCCCAAAAAATTAAAATTATGTAGTCACCTCTTAAAGTTGCTTAGGAAAAGCACTTAACGCTAGCCGAGTATCTTACGCGGGGAGGTGATAATGTATTACATACTTCGGTCATCGGCACCCTTACCGCTCCTGCCTTACACACACAAACGCAGCCTATCTATGGAGGCCTCTTAAGAGCGTTGCATAACGCAAAACCGAAATTGTCCAGTTTGATACAAAACCTCGTTTCACTCTAGGCAATTACTGATTGGTCCAATCAGTAACATAAGTACTTCAAGTCATAAAGTTAAGCTTTTATTTTCATTTCTTCCTCACTTACGATGTCACATAACGCGCATGCTCAGTAGCGGACGTTCTGAAAGTCTGCGTCCACTTCTGAAGTCCTCGTAAACGTCTCACGACACGTAATTTTATGCAGGTAACTGTGGCCACTCCAAAATAAACTATATTCAGTTTAACCATTTTCTGTTTTCCATGCACCAATGTTCTCAAGTAAGTTTCTATAGGTAGTTCGGGATAAAGTAATCACTTTTGAGACTCCAGTTACTGTTTTCCTTTTAGACAATGTATAGTTTACTGCCAATTTTTAATATAACTAACGTAATTAAATTAACAACAAAAGCGCATATATATTGTACAGTACTCGAAAGTAGTAGTTGTTGTTCTAGACAACGTAGTCTTCAAACGTGCTCAGATTATCGTAAAAGCGGCCGGATCTACAAGAATTGTGATTCCCCCCCCCCTCCTTTCCCTCCTCCATCCCATTAGTCCAGTCAACCCAACAGTAATAAACGTATCTTGCATACGTTGTTTTGCGCTCGCGTCAATAACAGTATAACATGTTAGTAGAAATACGTAATACCTGTACTATCATTAGCAGTGTTTTAAGTGTACATTCTAATTATTAATACTATATTTATAACATTACATGTTGTTCAAGGTTAATAAAAATACAAAACCAGTGAAAGTCTAAATATTGGTAGATATTATAGCATTTTTACACTCCTTTACACTTAATTCCCAAGTTAAAATTTTCGGCACTACCAGCCCGCCCTAAAACCCGGCGCCCGGGGCAGTCTGTCCCCCTCCACATAGATCTCCTCCACATGAACCACCTATAATTATAGATGCGTTATCGCAGGAAAATTTGACTGTTTTCTGAATTTCAACGTACGTTCAATTTACCAGACCAGTTATTGTAATATGTGATGCCTATTATTGGTCTGCAGACAGCTACGTTGTGTCAGACGTATATCACCCAATCATACATGTTGCAAGAAATTACAGTGTTTTGAAGGGTGTGTTGGCACAAAATATTTTCGCGATATACCATAATTAGATATGGTGAAATTTCACGAAATCAATTACTTGCATGTTAGAATCAAATATCCTATGCATACTCAAGCCCTGTTTATTCGTTCACTGTCTGTTGCTCCACTGAGTAGCAGCTAGTGGTCAAATGGTTGGGACTTGAGTATGCATAGGATATTTGAGTGGAACATGTAGGTAATTGAATTCGCGAAAATCCACCATCTCTAACCATCATATCTACCCATAACATATTTTAAATGGCCGACGATCTGCACATCGCTGGGCATTTTTGGCAGGTGAGCCACCTTAAGGGCGCGGCACCTCAGTATTCAAAGTCTTTTTTTTTTTTTTTTTTTTTTTTTTTTTTTTTTTTTTTTTTTTTTTTTTTTTTTTTTTTTTTTTAGTTTTATATTATTACCATATATTATTTTCTTATTTTAGACATAAATTGTTATTAAATATTCAACTTAGGAAGTTTGTTTATCTCTCATAGTTTTTGCGTAATGAGTCGTAAACGTCAAAATTTGCAATTTACGGTTTTATGTACGTCACTAAAACCAACTGACATACCAAACTGAAAAGAATTCACAGTGTTTAACAATGTTGTAGGTTATGATTTGACACACACAAAAACAAAAATAATATGTATTATTATTTTGAAAAAATTCAGCATTTTTTATTAAATACAAAACTATTTCATTTTTTCTATTTAAATACATAGAATCATAGCCTAGAACATTGTTATACACTGTGAATTGTTTCGGTTTGGTATGTCTGTTGGTTTTAGTGGCGTTTTTGAGTGCAAATTTTGACGTTTACGACTCATTACGCAAAAACTATGAGAGATACACAAATTTCCTAAGATGAAGATTTATTCACAGTTTATGTCTAAACTAAGAAAATAAATATGTTACAAATATGAAAATAAAAAAAGACGTTGAAAACTGAGGTGAGCCGCGCCATTTTAAGTTTCGTAAGGGAAAAATAGTGAAGCGCTGCTGGCCAGTTGAATGGCTTAGTGCAGAGGCAATGCGTTACCAGGAACACTGGTTTATCACGGAGAAAGTGGCCTCATTGCTAGACTTCAATATAGCACGCCCATATCAGACGTTCTTTCTTGATTGGCGTGACCCAATCTGACTGGGCCAAAGATATTTCGAATGCTCTGTACTGAACATTTAAGGTGCACAAACTTTTCGTGAAAAAATTTTTTCCCCAGTTTTGTTTCAGTTCCTTACATCTGCAGTTTTACTTCATGGTTATTGGCAGCTTGTTTTTTTTTTTTTTTTTTTTTTTAAGTGACGTCTCTGATTTGACAGCCAATCACAAAAAAGGTTACGGCAAATACCACACGTATGTGACTCCTGGGTAGAACCTCAAGACACGTGAGATTTAAAACATCCAATCATCGGCTATGAAACAAAACTGCAGATGATCACGTAAGGCACTGAAACAATCAGTGGCAGAATTCTTTCCGCGGTCAGTTTTTTTTTGCCTCTGGCGATACATGTTAAAACAAAACTACGTAACTATCGTTGAAATAGTTGTGCAATGACAGTGCATGACTGGATGTACTATTTTTTAACATACTCCACTGCGATACCGACGTCTGGCAAAGACAGCTGAAGAGAGCAGTGAGTGAGTGATTTTGGTCAGCGCTTAACATCGAGGTCTTCAGCGCAGGTGAGGGGTGAAACGAAGAGAGTATGCAGCGCCGTCGGAATGAACGGGCAGGGGAAACGGGATAACCCCGAGAAAACCTGCCGACCAACGGCATTGTCCGGCACGATTCCCACATGCGAAAATCCGGGAACCGACCCCGCCAGGAATGGAAGAGAACAGGAATATATAAACAAGCAAGAGTATACTTTAATCAATAAGATACACAGACAACATAAACAATTCAATGAATGGACTCGGGTCAAATAAAACCGCCTGAAGACGGAACGAATTCCAGTTCCCGATACGTCGTTTTTCTGTTCGTACCTGGAAAACTTCTGCGTTTTATTACGTCACATGTGTCGTATTTTTGTGTTCAATAAACTGAAAGAAAAATTTTGTGGCAAGTCTTCCCTGCAAAAATATTTTGTGATAACTACGACATAACTTTGTGGTGGTCACAATATGTTAGTGGTGTCAACAAATTGGTTTTGTGGTGACCATAAAATACATTTTGAATGGTAAACACCCACACAATATTTTGTAGCTGGGACGAAATATTTTTTCCCTGTAATTTTATGTGTTCGTCAATTTTCCAAAGTAGTCCTCAAATCTCTGCTGTCTGCTAAGGTCGTGTTAGCCTTATTTCCTTCCTTTTTTGTCTTAACTTTATTTGGCTGTTTTAGTTCTATCTTACCCGATTTCAGTAATGGAATTGTATGTTGTTTATGAATCCTGTTACCTAAAACATACTCTGATTTTGTTTCCCTATTCGTTGAAGTTTGCTTTGAAAGACATCTGCATCGCAATGGAGTTATGTCCAAAAAAACTACATCCAGGACATACCCATCCTCCATAGTGCAAGAATCAGGATGCTATACTGTTTTGCAAAATATGATGACATAAAAGATTCTTGCTATTTTCCACTGTCTCTTCAAAGGTTATGGCAATGTAAGCTGTCGAGAGAACGACTGGAATATTCAATTGTCGATAAAACCTGAACTACTCAACATAACTGGATGGGATTTTTTTTTGCCGAGTGAATATTTCATTAGGGGACGTCTATTTATACAGTACTAGCATTTATTATACTTTAATTATGAATAAAAAAATCAATAAGAGTTTTTAGAAACAAAACGGTTTGAAGAAGTTTTCAGATAGTAAAATCGTTTTCAAATCAAGACGAGTGTATTTTTTAAATTCGGTTATTATAGAAACTTGGATATTACGATGTTAAAGATATAAAAATAACAGTTTTCCATTTTTTTGTGTACATTTTGCGTTTTCAATGCCTTATTTTTCTAAAAATAAAAAAAAAAGGTTTTCAATTTTTTACTCGAAAGCAAAGCATACTGCCGCCTAGTGCCGTATCAATACACGTCCGCTGGTAAAATATCTACTCAGAACAAAAAGTGCCATCGAATTATGGCGAGTAGGTCAGATGTTATCGACGAACGAGTATTCCAGTCGTTTGCTTGCCTTGTTAGCTTGCATACCCCTATAGAGTTCATGGTCGCTTGCTTTTATTTTGTTTAAGGTATGGAAACTGGGAAAGACAAGTCTATTATAACACGCCCGTCAAACACCACATTACCTCTAATCGCAAAGTACTACAATAGCGTGTGGTGTTTTCGTAGAGCGTGTTTTCCAACACGACTTCAAGCGATGACCCTGTAATTGTATTTCTGAAAAGTACGAGGTAAAGTCCAACGCACGTTCCTATGATTTTGTTTTACGATTACCGTCGATATTTTATTTTCTCAGCTACAGCCTTTATTGCAGGAATGAATATGATCATTTTTTCTACAGACATCTAAGAAAGAGTAAACGTGGATTATCCGCGATTTTAGATTATCCGAGGCATCGGCCCCCTCCATTAATGCGGATAATCGGTAGTTGACTGTATATAAAATAAAATGCCTAGTGCAATGTTACCCCAAAATGATACAAAGTTACCCCAAATGACTGTAAACGCATTGGGAACATTTCTAATAGTTATAAAAGAAAACAATACATTCCGTACCACGATACAGCACGTCTCAACGCCAGGTCGACTGGTTCATATGCCGGCTAGCGGTATCCTCAACATTCCATCGATATTGCGCCTCACACACACGTGATCTCAGCTTATTGGAAGAGGCGTGATCATGTCGAGGATTATACTCGTGCATCTACATATCGGCGGCAGACGCACAGAGACAAGAGGTTCGCTCAAGGTCGTGAATTGCGCGGAAGGAAGGCGGGCGGCCGGAAAACGAGCGCGCACGTGATGTTGTCTTGTGAGGAATGTGAACAAATGAAGGCCTCGCGTGCGTGGTCAAGACAGCTTCATCCTGGATGCGGGAAGTGCGGCAATTTCCGTCTGCCAACACTTCTTAGCAGTCTCCTTATAACGCCAGCAGCTGCCACTTCCCTATCCATCTCCTCACCTTGTAGTTACAGAAGGTGATTGATCGAGAGAATGTTTTCTGCCGGCGTATTCTGCAAATCAGTGTAGCGTCCTGCGTCATGTATTGTTGGCCGACGGTAATGTAGCACAGTCTTTACAGACGAATCTCAGACGTCCAGTAGTAGTGCATCAGAGTTATCATTGGCCCAGTCAAATAGGGACTCGCTAGTAACGAAGTAAAATCGTCAGAAGTGAATACATTACATTGGAGCCTAGCAAACAGTCAACTTTTTCCGCGTTAAATCACCTTCTCTACAGGGGCTTCATTTGGGGCCACAGCCCCCCCCCCCCTGGATTTAGAATTTTAAGTGTATAAATATATTTCTTGTATTTTTAAATTTAAATAATGCTTCTCTACTTATAGTAAATACACAGAAAAAAATTATACCAGTCAAAAAATGTTTCCTTAGTATTGACCCTGCCAAATATTTTTTGTGGTCCCTACATAAACATTTTATCTTCACTAAAAAATTGTGGTCACGAAAAAATTGTTTTGTGTTTACTACAAAACTATTTTGCAGGGAATGTTTACTACAACAATTTTGTTTCAGTGTACCGTGTCATGTCACACAAAAAAAATCTTATAGTTAGTTTATAGAGGCGATTATGAATCGTATGAACGTTTCTAGAGGCATTTATGAAAATAAACTATCAAGAGTTAAGAGCCCTATAAAACAGGTTTAAGGGCGCGGCCTACCACTATTTTCATAACCATGTTTTTATTTTTTACTTGTACCAGATATTTTTTTTTAATTTTAGACACAAAATGAGACAAATTTGGCTCTTATAAAACTTTTTTTTCTCTTTCATAGATTGCGCATAATGGGTTTTTAAAGTCAAAATTTGCATGTTTCCGTTCTAAGGACGACACTAAAACCAACTGACATACCAAACTGGAAAAATTCACAATGGATAAAGACGTCGCAGGCTACAATGTCACGTACATAAAATTTAAGAATAATGTTTTTGTATTAAAATAAATTTGCTGAAATCTAAAATTAAAATTTGGAAAAATACAATATTATTTTTAAATACAAAAATATTTTATTTTGTGGTTTAACATAGCTGAATAAATAGCATACAAGATCGTTATTAACGGTGATTTTTTTTTTTTCAGCATGGTAAGTCAGTTGGTTCTAGTGTCGTCCTTAAAACGGAAACACGCAAATTTTGGCTTTAACGAACCATTACGCTAAAACTATGCGAGATAAAAAAAATTTATAAGAGAAACCAGCGGCGTCATTTAAGGGGGCGGGCATGGGGGAGGGGCAAATGCCCCCCCCCCTGAATTTGAACTGTTAAGTATATTTTGTTTTGTATTTTGTTAATTAAATAATGCTAATTTAAGTACATAAAACTGAAGTTTTATTATTGAAGTTTGTATTATATATATTCTTAATTAATAAAAAAGATGCAGCAAGGTCAATGTCACCGAAAAAAAATCTTGCCACTCCCCCCCCCCCCCCCCACTTGTACCCCGGAAAAACTTGAAATGACGCCCCTGAGAGAAACATTTAGTAACATTTTGTTTTTAAAACAAGAAATAAAATAACTGGCACAAATATAAAAATAAAAACATGTTGGTGAAAACAGAGGTAGGCTGCGCCCGTAAGATGCCGCGCCTGAGGTACGGAAACAGGCATGCTATAAGAGCTATGCTGACTTTTCCCAATGGGACCTAAAGCGGTGACAGTATTTTGTTTTTTATTTGCATAATGTGCGTAGTAAAGTCCAGCGTGTGCTTCTGTGTTTTTGTTTTACGATTCCAGACGGTATTTTTATGTGACAGCTCCATGAAAATGCCGTTTCTTAGCCATTTTGCGGTGCACCGAAATCAATTTTTCCAATCATATTTAGAAAACAAAAATAGGGAAGCATAATTTTTAAGGTGTTTTTTTTTCGTAGATAAATTTATCCAGCGCACATTTAGTAGTATTTGTATTTTTAAAAATACGAACTCCTAACACGTAGCAACATGGTTCATACAACAAGTTTTGCGCAAACGATTCAGGGGTTTGTGTTGGCCTGCGTAGCGCAGTCGGTTGGGCGCCGGTCTACAGTGCGAGACGTTCTGGGTTCGAATCCCGGCTCGGGTATGGCTGTAGTGTTACCTATTCACCTCACTTCACCTTCGTGGGCTCTTCATTCTGCAGTACCATCTCATTTTACCTTTATGATGGCGGGAATATAAAATAGCCATGCATATGTTTGTTAAATATTTTAGTTAATTTTATCACAGCAGATTTCTTGAATCTTGTTCTTTTAGTTTTCATGTAATATTCTTTTAGTATTTCTTTCTTACACATTTTTAAATATCGTAAATGGAGTTCACTTCCGTTATCGTGACTTACTGGCCGCCTCATGTTAGAGATTCGCCCTAACTGGGCTAACATCTCGACTTTTCAAAAACGCCTCCTGTATTACGAGAAAGCAGCACTGTTCGTTTTTGTAAGCACTCTTTTTTTTTACTGTAACCACACCTTGGTTTTACATAAATAAATAGTTTTCTTAGCTGTCTGCAAGTTGCCTTGCTATAGGCAGTTCGGGATAAAGTGAGCACTCAAAAAAGCCCTGCTCTATTTCTGTTGTCAGCCAATTCGTACATTTACACGTGTGACGGTTAACGACGGAAAAAATCTAACCTCTCTGGACATGTAACTGAACGTTTGCGCATGTAGATACATTTCGCAGTAGGTAAGGACCTATACAGTTTGATAGAAAAAAATATTGATCGTATAAAACATAAATACGCCGATTACAAGTTGATTTTGTTTCAGTGTTGTTATATGTAAGTAGAAAAACACACGGAACTACATTTGGTAATCCACCGCCAACAATACAAGCAGTTAAGGTAACTAATGGTAATGTTGAATTATATGCAGTAATAGCTAGTTTTCTAAAGTTTAAATCTTTAGTGCTCACTTTATCCCGAACGTCCTATAGTCAACACACACACACACACACACACACACACACATATATATATATATATATATATATATATATATATATATATATATATGAGGGGCTTATAATGAAAGTGATGTAAGTCACATAAAGTAATTTTCACAAAAACGATTAATTGCTATTACGTATAAAATACCACACTTGTTTTTAGTACTTGAATTTTACTTTGTAAATTGATTTCAAAAGTGTAATAATTGTAACGGAACTTTCTTTTAAAACATGTTTAATACGAATGAGAAAAGCACCTCTTAACAAAAGTGACTTGCACCAGCACCATTCTAAGCCCCTTAAACCTGATGATTGAGAAAACATGGCCACACGGCTGAGAAAACCTGAGTCCATCACGTTGCTTATCGTAAACACATTCAAGAAAACTGCTGAAAAACATTATTCGTGGTTGGCGACTTTCTAGGCCTATTTTACACGGCCCAAAGCGACCAGGGAATGGGTACAGCCACGAGTATGTGGTGGAAATATTTATTACACTATTTCGTTGCAATGCCCCATATGAATGTGTCTGCTGCACGGCCAGTGGTTGGGTGTTCAAACTGTCACTTGTCTGGGGGTCCTCCTGGTAAATCACAGACGTGTGGTGTCACAATATTCGTAATCTGTTCGCTGCAATTAAATGACACAGATTGTGTCTGAACAAACGTCAATAACCACGAGGCAGAGATGAAGATGCGTCACTTCAAGTTTTTCTTTGGGGGGGGGGGGGAAGGAGGGGCAAGGTTTTTTTTTTTGGCGACAGTGACATTGTTACATGTTTTTTTTTATTAATTTTATTAACTAATCATGTACAAATTAGAAACTTTAATAATAAAACTTCAGTTTTATGTGCTTACGTTAGTATTATTTAAATAACAAAATACACAAAAAATATATACACGTTTCCTTTTAAAGTTATTTCTCCCCTCCCTACTCCCCTAAATGGCGCCCCTGCAGAGACGTGCACTTAAGGAATTGAAACTGAATGGCACAAAAATATTTTCTCGGCTAAGTCGTCACGAACTCTTAATGTACACGGTCCAGTGCTGCGCCTAGGGAACGGTAGACGTCACCACTACCGCCTAAATAACGGCCGTACTACAGACCTACGAGAGTCTTCGCATGCGCTACATGTCCTTCGATTCAGCGCACATTTTTTTTACTGGCCTACAATAAAGTAAAGGAACTGTCACAGGGGACGCTGAAAGTTGGTAGGGAGGCATTTGTAGAACTGTATTACTTATAGCTATAGATGATAGATGGTACGACAAACTGTATTATTGTGGACACGCCATTGCAATATTATGTCGTCCCAGAAATCTCAAGAAGATACGAAGAAAAACAAACAACGAAATATGAAAAAAGAGAAAACAAGCCGAGTTGGCAGTAGTCAACACATCCACAAACCAAAACAACAGAACATGAAAGATCCCATAAGTAGGACTAGGAACATTTCGCGAGTTTAATGATCTGCACACTAGAATCCGATGTCCTATGAATTCTCAAGCCCCTTCTATTCGTTCATTGTCTGCTGTGCCCCCCTGGATCCGTCTCTGATAGGCTGTTACGTGTCTTAACGTTGCACTGCATGTCAGAGGCGTGTGGCATCGCAGTAACCTTTATTCTCACTCGCAGAGTAAAATGAGAAACTTTTTTTTCTCCACAAAGACAAGCTGCCAATAACGATGAAGCAAGACTGTATATGTGCATCTAAGACATTGAAACTGTTAGTGTAGAAATATTTCAAGGGAAATCAAGGGTCCCTAATTATTACTAAGTATGGCACATCTCATAATTGAAAGTCTGCAAAATTCTATGAACATTAAAAAAAAAATCATTTATATTTATGTTTATTATTAAGGAGTGTTTTGCTGAAAATTTTAATTGTTTTAACATTTTTCTTATTTATACGAGATATGGTTTGTTCTGTAGGCATTCACTGACTATTTTTTACGATAACGAACATTTTTATATTTCGCAGATTTTGTATTATACGATATTAAAGTCGAAATTTACAAAAAAATGGTTTTATGCATTAAAGGAAAACCAACTTACATATCCAAATGAAAAAAAAAAATCACACTAAAGAACAGTGCCATG
Source organism: Medauroidea extradentata (assembly GCA_003012365.1). Lineage (NCBI taxonomy): Eukaryota > Metazoa > Arthropoda > Insecta > Phasmatodea > Phasmatidae > Medauroidea > Medauroidea extradentata. Next base: position 106,629 of record PNEQ01030982.1, read on the forward strand.
GACTATGACACGACATGTATAAACACTACTTTGACTAGTTTTTTGTATTTTTGAAATCTTTATTTTCAATTTGGTATTTTTATATTAAACTCATTATTTTTAAATACAAAAAAAAGGCAATGCGAATTGTAAACATGTCATTGTCCATCGTTCTCTAGTGTGAATTTTTCTCATTTCGATAAGTATGTTGGTTTACCTTTAAAGCATAAAACCATTTTTTGCAAAATTTTACTTTAATACGGTGTAATACAAAAGCTATAAAGCTAAAAAATTTTCGTTGCACAATATATGCCCTCAAAACAATCCATATTTCGTACATATATTATTTGTAAAACAATTAAAATTTTCAGTGAACCGCCCCCTTAAATCGCATGAACCCAACAAAACTCGGTTTTTATGACCAGCTAGAGACGACCGTATAGTACGAGACTTTCTCTAGTCACTAACGGTATCTCCACATGTGAACGACGGCAGCTCGCGAGTGAGCTCCCGTTTCGCCGGAGGTATGTCGGTCAAGGTCGCGCGGCTCGACGAGGGAAAGGACTGCGCCCGCGGGCGAACTCCGACTTTCGCAACCGGCACGTAATCGCCGTGGTTCGAGTCCACCAGAGCCGGCGAGACGCCACCCGGGAGAGAGACGACCGCGATGTAGCCGGGGCAAGCTAGCATGCTCCTCTCTCGACGACTCTGCGCGTCGCGGCGAACATCCCGAGCGAACACGAGTGATGGAACACACTGTCGCTTGAGTGGACAGTGATTTTTTTTTCTAGCTAGGTACCCTAACTATTAAGGCCACGACTATTTTTTTTTTAAATCCTTAAGGCTATGATCTTTCATTTTCATACAATCGCAAATAACTCGAATATTTTTTAACCAAATGCTATGTACAGTCATACGATACACGATTGAGCCAGAGCGTTTTTTTTAATAATGTATAGTTTACTAGAAAAAAATTTTAATTCATTTTGGCTTATTTTGACAAGAAAACATGTGATATTTCACGAGCGAAAATCTAAACACCCATTTGGTGTATTGCAAGAGAAAAATTCAATTTCAAATGTTGATATGTACGTGTTAAAACTGTAAGAATGTGTGTGTGTGTATATATATATATATATATATATATATATATATATATATATATATATATATATATATATAAACCACTGCAAAACTAAAGAATGAGGCCTGAAGAGTGCGTGATAGATAAACAAACGCTGAAAACATAAATTGATTTCTACGCTTTTTTCAAAGCCAATATGGATAAAATACTCAATGACAATCCTAGATAATGGTATTTGCTAACTTTATGAGTAAATATTTATCCAGAATTACTCATTCGTTACGCGTGATCTCTTGCGCCGCAGTTAAATGCACGAGGTTCCGGCGTCAGAGATTGTGCCTCAGAAGTTCGCAACACTGGAAATTTTCTTCAAAACGTTGGCTAAAACTATTGTGTAGGATTGCTATTGTTTAACTTTCTAAAATTGGCTTCAAGTAACCTATAGTCATAGATTAATGCTTTTAGTGATGAATTATGTACCACGCCCTGTTAAGGACATCATTTGTGGTTGATGGTATGATACGAAATGCAACTTACAAAGAATCACTTTAAATATAAAATTCAACCTTTTATCTATAAGGCCAAGCATTAATAAATAGAGTATAAATTCATGATAGCAAAATAATATGTAGTGTTACGTGACAGAATATCACTTAAAATGTCGCTGACTTCAAAAGCGTCACAGTGTTTCATTATTATTTTTATTATTATTTACTACACTTTGTGTAGCAAGAAAGTTAATTCACAAGAAACAACACCCTAAACTAGTTCGGAATGTCACTGTTTCGATGCCATGTGCATAAGAAACACTGCTTGAAAGCTTTACATAGCTAATGTCGCCCTTCTCTTCAGTACCACAAAATGTAAGTACAGATGGTTCGGAATAAAGAAAGCACCTTGAGAAACTTTTCTTTTGTTACATAATTTGTGTTTTCCGACCACTTTTAATACAAACAAATCAATTCAAGAAACAAAATGTATACACTGTACTGTACTCAAAATTTACTTCGGACAAAATATGCATCATTATTAATTATTACTGTAGGCATTGTGGTCTTCAGAAGTGCTGTGCTATGAACACATTTGATTTGTTAGGGGATATGTGATACATTGAACTTTGATGCTATTTCTATCATTTCATGTTTTTTTCTTCAAAACTATTAATAAATATCCCATCGAAAAATCACATTATATGCTTAAAAAACTATGAAAACAATTTTTTTCTCGCCTTCAGCAAGCGTAAAATAGGAACAATATTTCCATATTTCGTTTAAAAAAACAACAGCTTTTCATTGGCTGCTCGCTGACACAATGAAATAAGCCTGCATTCAATTACATTGCTATTTTTGGCTAATATAGTTCAAGGTGGAGTTAAATAAATCAACGGCCAATTGCAAAGGTAGCACGAACTTGCAGTTGCTGAAATTCCAGCTTGTGGCTGAAAGATAACGCGAATTTGTCAGGCTTATATTAATTACTCGAGCGGCGATTTTTTCGCGAAAAGAATTTTGCAACATTTTGTTGCAGTGTCTCACTTGCACCTCGGCAGCTCTGCTTCACGGCTATTGGCAGCGTGTCTTTGTTCACACATATCTCTCATTTGACTGCACCAATAACAATGAGGCTATTGTGACGTAATACGTCTGTGATTTGTCAGTAGAACATCAAGACGTGTGACAGTTAAAACGTCCAATCACTGACCATGAAACAGAGTTGTGGATGTGAACATAACGCATTGAAACCAGATGGTGCAAAAATCTTTTCGCCATAAAATCGTGGCTCTATACACAACAGCTCAACCAAACGCAACGCAGGAGAAAATTGAGCATTGCGTCCATAATAAAGCTATATTTAATCGCCCCCAACCCCCCTAGGGTAGATGAAACCAGGCCGAGAATGTTCCCGCTAAGCTGAGACATCAGACACCCAAACCACGTGCGCATGTCATAAAAGCGCAGATTATGATGCGTGGTACTTAACCCAAGAACGTAGTCATGACTAGGTTACGTACACTCTTTAATGTACTCGTCGAGAGTCACTCGTGCTCCGTTACATGGAAATGAGCGACATGGAGACGCATGCCAATGTGCGCGCGTCACAGGTGGGCAGATTAATTTTGTTAGCGAAGAGATTTCGAGTCTTCAGCACTGCTGACGGGTGGAATGAGGTGTGAGTAGTAGCACCGGAACGAAAGGACGAGGGAAAACCGGGAGTACCCTGAGATAAACCCGCCGGCGAACGGAAACGTCCGCCACGTTCTCCACGTGCGAAAATGTGTGACCGGGGATCGAACTCGGATCTCATGTGGTGAAAGGCGATTTGGTTTAAGGCCACGATATTCCATTTATTTCAAACACTTGCAAATAAGTCAAAAATGTACTAACCAAATGCTTTGAAAAAATTTGAGACTGTGTACAGTCATACGATACGCAATTTTACCGGAGAGTTTTTTTTTTTAATAATGTACTATTTGCTAGCAGAAAATTATTTTACTTCATTTTGGCTTATTTTGATAAGAAAATGTGGTATTTCAGAGGCAGAAATCTAAAAATAGGTTTGGTGCATTGCAACAGAAAAATTCAGATACAAACGATGATATATAAGCGTTTAAACTGTAAGAGTGAATTTTTGATATATGTATTGATTTGATTAAAAATATATATTTCCGAAGCCACTGCAAAAACTAAAGAGCGAGACCTTAAGGGGGATGGTGTACGGCCATATTAAATTTACAGT
>PNEQ01030982.1:110527-124772 GCA_003012365.1 Medauroidea extradentata
TTTTTTTTTTTTTTTTTTTTTTTTTTTTTTTTTTTTTTTTTTTTTTTTTTTTTTTTTTTTTTTTTTTTTTTTTTTTTTTTTTTTTTTTTTTTTTTTTTTTTTTTTTTTTTTTTTTTTTTTTTTTTTAGATACAAAATTACTTCCAATTACCTGGCATTTAATAGAAGATAAGATATAACACAAAATTTCTTCTCTTCCAATAAACATAAGATAACATGGAAGCAATTTACTATCTAACAATGTATAAAAGAAGTTGTAAACTAACATTTAGGGCATGCAATTAAAAAAACTCTTGATATGACTTCAGGAATGTTTGCAGCGGAAAAACTACTATCCGTAAGAGACACGGCCGTAGAAGAACAGGTCTGGACACTCGATTGGAAACTTGACTCCTTCGTTGTTTGGCTGCAGTTCACCAAGTTACAGAGAGTGTTGTGCGTCTTTGGCGCTGCAATCAAGGCACTTCCCTCCCACTAAGACAAACAGTTTATCAAAACGTATTTTTTTTTATCAATTTATGAAATACTTCCTTCGCTCACAATCCTAAAGCATGGCTCCAGGAATCTTTATTTACTTTATAATGTAAACAATGGTAAAAAAGTGGGTGAAGTTTGAGCCCGACCGCCCTTACTGCAGCGCCAAAGACGCACAACATTCTTGGTAACTTGGTTAACTGCAGTCAAACAACAAGGGGGTCAAGTAAAATACATTGGTAGATAGGCGAGTGTCCAGACCTGTACTTCTACGACCGTGATTATAGATGGCCGTCCAAAACGATCTCCCTGAGCCCTATACAGCAGGTGCTAGATGTCGCGTTTGACGTACGGAAACTGTCAGGCGATAAGAACTAGACAAACACTTGCGTCAACAGCAGTGTCGTCTCTATGTGTGGGGCGCGAAAAAAGTGTGCAATGTTTTGGTCGCTGGCCGTTTCCTATAGGACTTTTAAGCTGTAACCCTATTTACTAACGGGAAGTGCATAGTATATTCCAGCGCATGCTTCTCCATTTTTTGTTTACTATTCCGATTGGTATTTTTTACGTGACAGCAGTGTCTGAAAAATCGGTTTTTAGACGTTTTGAGGTGACCCGAAACCATGATTTCGAGTATGATATCTACAAAACAAAAATAGAGAAGTATAGTTTTACATTTGTTTTCTTTTCGTAGAAAGATATATCAAACACACGTAGTATTTACTAATAAAAAAAATCTTTCTCCTAACACGTTGCAATCATGTCTAGGCACCAGCTGTATACGGCTCTCAACAGTTATTCCTCCGCGGCCCGGTAGTCACGTGAAGGCATCACAAAAAATCACCCGTTGTGTATTTTCTTCTACTTTCCTGCCATCAATCAAGCTGCCATTGAACCTTCTTTGCTGACTGACAAATCGGTTGAGGCGAGGAAAGAAAGTGAACCGTAATTTCACGCTACCACACTCCTAAACTTTTAGACACTGCACGAAATTTGATTCCATGCGAATTAAAATTATTATATTTCACAGTGTACGAGTCAGAGCACGCAATATAGGCTGTTCACGATAAAGTGAGCACTATGCTTAAATTTTACTTCCAGCTATTTTGTATTTATAATTAATATTTTCAATACGAAAACTATCATCAAACTAAAAAAAATCCAGTGCAAACGTTTCCCCACACTGAAAACTAATCACCTTTGGTACGTATAAAATACAGTTTTTGGTTATCATAAATGTTAATGAGTGTACAGTTTAAAATTAACGCCCTATAGTAATGTTCTCTGCGTGTACAAATAATAATAACCATAATAACACTAGAGATTAAATTATTTACGATGAAAGTTAAAGCACTGGGTTGCTTCAGGATATCTTTGCGATTGCACAAAGAAAGAAAAGGTTATATATTTTGTCGAATAATGTTAAATTCGAAAACAATTTCGGCAGTTAAACAACAAATTGCTACTTTGATACGAAAAAATTTAATTTGAGGGAAACATTTACTTTATGTGAATATCTAGCAGTGGAAACACGCATTTCCTGCGTTTATTTTCTTTCTATCATCATTTTAATAGTGAGGTCTTGAAGTCTCGTGAGGATGTAGCGATGCGAGGATGAAGGGGCGGAGGAATGCAACGGCGGGAAAAAATAGGATACCCACGCGAAAACCCACGGCATGACACTCAACGTTATGAAATATGTTTTATTCAACGGATGTAAAGCCCGGTACACATTATCGTAAGTTATCTACTCAATTCCTTACTTAATTCTGTCCATAAACTTCAATTTGAATTTAATTACAGAATTTCGTAGCAAAACGTCTGTGTTGTATAACACACTATCACTCATTAGCCTACTAATAAGTTTCGGTTCACGAAAGAGAAAATAAATTTGCAATATTGGTTGTTATGTTACATAAAGTGCAACGGTATAGTTCCGGAAAACTATTTTACACACAGGCACACGTGTAGTTGCCAAGAAAGTGAAAATGTCTTGTATAATTTAGGTTTTGAAAAATTCGACGGTCTTGTGTTCAGTGGGAAGCAAGAATTATACTTCTGTTCAAAGCATACTGGCAACCAAACTTGCGCGGGGTCTGACACTGTGTATTGCGCATGCGCGTGCACGTACATTACGATGAAAAATAGGACGGGCTGTATCTGTAAACTTCAGTACGGAATTCTGTCTGGAACCGGCGTAGTTACGATACATACCGCCGCAGTGCTACTTGTACTGAAGTAAACGGAATTCTGTACTGAATTATGGATAGTGTGTATAGGTGATGCGGGATAAAGTGAGCACTTAGAAAAGCCCTGCTAAAGTTCTATTTTCAGACAATTCGTATCTTCCCGCGCGTAACGGCTGACGACGGGAAATGTCTAACCTCTCTGGACACGTCACTTGATGTTTTTGCGTGTAAGATAAATTGTGCATTTGGTAAGAAACTATCATAGTCAGATAAAAAAAGAGTTTACTAATTACATAAAATTACAATGATGTGGATTTCGGTTGATTTTGTTTCAATATTATTGTATTTAAATAGGAAAATACACAGGACTATATCGCATAATTTCACTGTCAACCATACAAGATGTAAGGGGACTAGAGTTTATGTTGAATTATATGCAGTAACGGCTGGTGATATTTTTCAAAGGTTACATTTTTAGTGCTCAATTTATCCTGAACGACCTATACCAGGCTTTACTTTCCTAAGGTCTGGCACGACAGATGGCTTTGGTATAGGCTGTTTACTATACTCTGAGCACTCAGCAGAATTTTTAATTAATTAAAAATATGCTTTATTGGGCCAATATGTGTTAACTTTTGAGTGTGTTGAAACTGTTTAGCTGGTTTTTAGTTACATGGAAGTTTTCATATTTAAAATAGTAAAGATGGCTGCAAAACGGCCGAAAGAAAACTATATGTAGTGCTCACTTTATCGTGAACGGCCTATAGCGCTGTGAAGTGTGTTACGGTAATGTAGTGGGCAGACAACTCGCCTTCAACCTCGGGAGATCAGGGTGAGTTCCCGGTGGGGTCACTCCCGATTTCCGCATGTGGTGAACGTGGCGGACGTTGCCATTGTCCCGCACGTTTCTCCGAGCTCTCCGGCTTACACTGCCCTTGCGTTCCGTCACTGCTCCGTACTCGCGTCGTTCCTCTCATATCAGCACTCAAAACCTCCTTGGTAAAATATAACCTCCGTCATCATTTTGGATTTATTTCACTTTTAATGTAACTTTTCTGTGTGATTTATTCCTACACGTTTGGGCATGGTAGGACGTAGAATATTACTTGCGGAAATATTAAAGATTACAGTAATGAAACCATATCATTAGATTAGCTCTTATGATTGCAAATTAAAAAAAAAATAGGACGCTGCACAACTCTCGTACAGCTACAAGAAATCCCAATAACATTTTAAAATTTATATTTATAGGGTTTGCTATGTTATATACTACGGCCTGTCATGGCCAGATGTGTATAAATAGATCTGAAACTCTACTTATTAAAAAATAACGTACTTCAAGATGGCGGGTGTTGTTCCTCTTACGTACACACAAAAACTTCATTCTTATCTGCCCAAGCAAGCTCCCTAGCCAAGCCCCTAAGCCAACCAAACGAACCCTACCCGCCCGGTACCATAACCAACCACTTACCATCCTATCATACACAACCACCTAACCACATACCGAAGCTACGTGCCCAATCTACCTAATCTAGCTATCTAACCTACGTCCATACCTAACCTACCTACTTATCTACCCCTATTGCACACACATTTAGTACGTTTTTAGTAGAATTCTGCACTGAACTGAATTTGGACTGGACTCAAAATGAAGCTAACCTTAAGTGGACGTGGATTGAAATGCGTTTATAGTAAAATTTCCTATCCTATTTGTCATGTAAACATGGGGTGAACACTGACTGAACATTGTGTAGACATGTGATTGCCAAATCTTGAACTACAGAACAAATCACTGTCGAAAATCCAAGAGGCCAACATATGAACTTATGTTAATTTATGTTTCGAAATTAAAAACCGTCCGTTAAAAAATTACTAGATAGACGGAAACCGCAATGTTTTCAACATCTTTGCATGTAGTTAAATGTAACGAAAAACTGTATTTGAAACTGTAGTGATGAAGCGAAATATTTTATAAACAGATAGCTGTATTAAAATACCATGGTCACAACTTAAAATTTTGAGTAAACAGAATATTAACGACGTGTTTCAATTCGGATCCTACATTCCAGTCCACCTCGCCGACTGGACCGGACTGAGTCACTTATTTCCTAGATTTAGATTTGGCTTATTGCATCCTAGAATCTTTTTTGTGTGCATTTTTGCACAAACACATCGGACAAGTCATGTTCACAATATGCAACCAAATTAATAAATGACGTAAGATATACATTTAAAAGCAGACTGTGATAGAGCAAAGTTCAACATTATTCTTGTCAGTACAGACTCATGATCATATGTGAGCTCATGTCAGCATTCCTCATAGTCTCCACATGCAAAATAAAGTAAAGAAGAGAAGAAACAGAATCTTAACCCAGAACAAGTTTTTTAAATAAGTATCTACACAATTATAGATCCACACAAATACTCATCGACTGAGTAAAAAGCGTTAAGGATTAAGAATTCTTTACGGAGTGTTTTTTTAACATTTTCGTGTTTGATAAACACGCATCTTGCAGGTGACTGGGGAGTTTGTCAAACAACCTGCAAGCAGTGTATGGAGGACCTTTTTGCTGTAAGGTCAAGTTGACAAGGGGCATGTGTAAGAAGTTTTTTACTTCTAGTGTTATGTTGATGAAAGTTTTCATATTTGTGGAACAACTGATATTTGTCAGCAATTAGTAAATTTATTCACAAGCTAAGGTCATTATTTTGGAACTTTCAATAAGGGGTCCTTCTTCAGCCCAGCACCTCTGTGATTACGTAGACGTTTCGGGATAAAGAGAGCACTAAAAATAGCCCTGTAAAAGTTTTGTTTTCAGCCGATTCGTATATGTCCGCGTGTAACGGTTAACGAAGGGAAATCTGTAACTTCTCTAGACACATCACTTGATGTTTGCGCGTAAGATAATTTGTGCAGTCGGTATTGACCGTTGGACTATAGTTTGATAAATAAAAGTTAATTAACTGTGCAAAACGAAAGTACATCTATTTCAGTTGCTTTTATTTAAGTTTTGTTGTATTTAAGTAAGAAAATACACGGAACTATTTTCGGCAAATCACTGCCTACCGTACAAGCAATAAGGGGACTATCAGTAATGTTGAATTATATGTAGTGATGGATAGTGATATTTTTCGAAGGTTAAACTTTTAGTGCTCACTATATTCCGAACGACCTATAGTAACACTTCAATCCTGATTCCTCAGTCCACTTCAGGTTGAATCTGGATTGAAGTTTTAGTACAAGCGTAGTAATGGTGTGAGGAACAAAGGACGGGGATGCTCGCACACGTAATATAGCGGTGCGGTGTCCCGCTGCAGGGAGGTGTGCCCACAGGAATGTGCTAATTGTTACTTACAGCCGCACTGGCCTTGTATAAACCAGCCTCCTGGCAGGTCTCCACCGATCACAAGACTCCTCCTATCATCTTACTATGCAGCAACATCCCTCTTACTAACTGTATCCGCCACTCTCACCTCCCCGCATTTTTACAACCAGCCTGGCCGTCACTGATTTCTGAATCCAAGGCCACGGATAAAAATCACTACTGGCCGTTCGGAATAAAGTGAAGAGTAAAAAACATTTTACCTTCGAAACATTTTACTAAACGTCACTGCATATAATTCAACATTAAGGGTGGTCAAATGCGATAAAATCTCAATTTTATATTTTTATGAAAAATTGTTAGTTTTGTAGACGATACTTTTGAGTACATTTTATTCTCATCAAACAATTTTAGCTCTAATAGTTTTCTCATAACGGAGTGTTAAATTCAAAATTTGCTTGTTACACTGCCATGCAAATAGTGAAACCAACTGACACATACCCAAAATAATGTCACCTAAGACGTATCATGATAATCGGCCTATCAGCATTTTACCTGCCTTATCTAAAACTATTGAACACACAGTTCGCTTACAAATTAACAACTATCTTGAGAAAACAAATATGCTGGACCAATACCAATCGGGATTTAGAAAATGACATAGTACATGTACGACACTGATTCAAGTGACTGACGACATAAAATATAACATGGACAAAAGAAATCTGACAATACTAACTCTATTAGACTTTAGCAAGGCTTTTGACTCTGTGGATTATGAAATACTACTTGCAAAACTCTAATCATTCTTTAACTTTTCATAGACCAGTTTAAAGTGGATGAGGAGCTATTTATATGGTAGGGAACAATGTGTGATAGTTGGTAACTGCAAATCACAGTGGCAAAAACATAATCAGGTGTTCCACAAGGCTCCATACTTGACCCGTTACTTTTTTCGTTGTTCATTAACGATGCACCGCGACATTTGGAAAACTGCCAGTACCATCTTTATGCTGATGACTTTCAGATTTACTTGCCATTTAATTCGTTTGAATCTAGTGCTGGTATTGAATTAATGAATAAAACTCTCTCGCGCATTAAAAAGCGGTCAGAAATGCATGGTATATCCTTAACCCGCAAAAAACTCAATGTCTTATTATTGGCTCGAAACAGTTGCTCTGTCAAATAAAAAAGTCCCGGTTACCGGACATTTTACTAAACAGTGTCTCCATACCTCTCTCCAACTCCGTAAAAAACCTAGGCTTTATTATGGATGAAACATTTTCTTGGGAAGAACATGTCAAGCTTGTATGTAAAACACATTTGCGATATTCCACACATTAAAAAGAGTTAAACATTTCATACCGCAGAAAACTTTGTTACTTTGAGCCCAAATGCTTATTACTCCTATAATTGATTACGCTGATATAGTTTACGATTATTTATCCGTAGAGTTAAATGTGAAATTACAAAGAGTTAAAAAATTCATCCATTCGACTCATTTTTAATCTGAATCATAAAGATCACGTATCTCAATACCGGAATAAACTTAAACGGCTTGATCTAAAGAAACGTCGTGCAGTACATATTGCGACACTTCTGAAAAAAGTGTTGAGAACAGGGCGCCCGGAGTATCTTTCAGAAAGATTCTCTTTCCTCTACACAAACGCTCAGAACCAAAATACAAGGGCAAAAATATAAAATAAATTGTTTTTTCCTCAAGACAAACCCTTTTACTGTAATAGCCACAAGACTGATTGATTGAGAGATTTTGGTCAGCGCTTAACATCGAGGTCTTCAGCGCTGGTGGGGTGACATGATGTGAGTATGGAGCAGCGCCGGAATGAATGAGCGGGGGAAACGGGAGATCCCCGGGAAAACCCATCGACCAGCGGCATCGTCCAGCACGATTCCCAGACGCGAAAATCCAGGGACTGACCCCACCGGGAATCGAACCCGGATCACCTTGGTGGGAGGTGAGAGGTCTGACCCTTTGACCACTGCGGCCCGTAATGGCCACAAGAAGATGGAATGATCTTCCACAGTCGGCTAGAGATGCTTTAACTAATAGATCATTTAAATCCATAGTAACATAATACGTAAATCTCAAATAATTCTTCGCTTTACTCCCATCCATATTGTGTAGTGCTAATTCAATAGTTACACGAGTATAGAACAATAACTAAACAAGTACCGGTAAACATTTTGTTAACATACAACTTTGAAATAATTCCATAATTAGCAGGTGAATTTGGTTACAAGGGCTCTTTAGATGTATGTAGGTGTGAATGTTGATGGCATTGAAACTGCACGAGTGCCTATATATATATATATATATATATATATATATATATATATATATATATATATATAACGGCAGTGAATGTGGTACATTGTTTATATGAGTATCACTAAGTTTTTGTGTATGAGTGAACGTGTTTATTCTAACTATACAAACCAGGTTTTGTCTGTATAGTTTTTTTTATAGAGTCAAACTAATTCTAAAGCGGACAATTTTTACAGGGCTCTATAGATGTTTGCAGAGTGAATGTTGATGTTTTTGTTTTTAACTTGTATGTGTACAAATGTATTTTTTACAGGGATGAATGAGAAACATTAACTCTGAAATTGTGATCTTAATTAAATTAAATAAATTTTTGTGGATGTGCGAATGCCTATTAACCTACAAAATAGCTACTGTTTCTAAAGTTCATTTTATTTCATCCTTTGTATATAGAGTCAAAATTTTTTGAGTCCAGTACACAAAATTGTTACCTGCACTTAAACTTCGTGACGTAATTATTAGTTAACGTCTTAGTGTGACTCCGTTAATGAATAATATCTGGGATCTTTGTAGCCCTATTCGAGTGAATGAGTATTTTTTCTGTGACGTATTTTTTTTCAGTGTTTCAATTTTTATTTTTTGTAATTAGGGTTTTACTAATTTTAAGCTCAGATGGTAAAACATCTGATTTCATTTAAATTTCAAAAATTGTTAAAATTCTACTTGTTATTAGTTGTAAGCACCTAACGTTTATTAACATTCAAAACTGAATGTAATTTAAGTGGTTAGGTGTAAGAAAAGGTAAAATGCCTTAACTTCGCAACATTATTAATAAAGACGTTATATTATATTATTACTTAAACAAAATAATTCACTGTCAACTTGCATTCTATGAGCTATGCAATAAAACATTTTAAAAACTCACAACGTAATATTTTCAAATTTTAAAAAATCGCAAAAGTACAGAAAAAATGCAAATTTAGCCATTTTTTAAAAACACAAAACCACTTCGCGGGATGTTTTCAAATATTTTATTACATAGCCCATAGTATGATATTTCACTGTGAATTATTTCACACACGTAAGTCAATTGGTTTTCACTATTTGCATGGCAGCAGAACATGCCAATTTTTACTTTGACGCACCGCTATGAGAAAACTACGCTAGCTAAAATTGTTCCGTAAGAGGAAATTTCATTCACAAGTATCTATGCAAAACTAACACTATTTCATATAAATATCAAATTTTGACTTTATCGCACTTGAACACTCTTAAGGGGGAATGTTAGACAATTTTATTGCATTTTCAATTTTTGATATATAAAATTTATTCAAATTGTATTAACAACACTTTCTCTTCGACAAAGCGTAGCTACTGCAATCTTTTGCTATTTCTATGCACGTTGCGACCCTTTAAGACCACAATTTGTGAGTCAATTTACGGTCATTTCCCAGCCTCTGCGACCCAAGTGTACTGTAACATTTTACTCGTCTTCGCTTCCCCTACAACGTGACGAAGAGCTTTAAGACTATTCAAGACTAGTGAATATCAGAACTAACATTCTTATGAAACTTGGAATATATGCTGTGAATCACGTAGACAGCTAACGCGGTCGCAGAGACTGTATGAAGACTGGTGCCCGCTCTTTGCGAGCTTCAGTCTGAGGAAGGACGTGGAAGTATGATGTTACGTCGCTTGAGCTCTCCACCCTCGTAAGAAAGGCGAGCGTAAGAAATCGTCGCGTCGTAGAAGGTGACGCGCACTTGTTACTGCACACATATACCACAAAGAGTCGACAATTCGCATTGCTATAAACTTGGTATCGTTGTATTCAGGATGAATGCCGCTATTGGTAAAAAAAAAAAATATATTTGAATGAAATAAAACGGTATTCGTTTTGAGTGCACCTAAGATGTCGCTAATTTTCGACATTAAAAACCTTATTTTCAGCAATATTTAAAAAATACGAAGATACGTCCTTTTAAGTTTTAATAACTTTTGTCCGTTAGGCCGCGACACCTAATATTAGAGTAAACTATTTCATTTTAGTTAGTCTGATAGTTTTCCTTAGTTGTATGCGCCCGTAGTCATACATATTTTGACTTTGGCAAGTATGCATGCTAAAAAATTTTTCTATAAGAGGAAAATGCAGTCTCAAGTGACGTCTACAAAACTGACATAATTTCGTACTCAAAATTATTAATTTCGCACTTGAACTGCCTTAAGTCCAAGTACAGGTCGCAAGTGACGCAAAACAATCTACGGAACAGATAGATAGAGCAGAGTGTTTAGATATTTCACCAAAAGTGCATCATTAGGTAATTGATGTGATCAGTGGGAACTCCCTGTTCCGTATATAATATATGTTTTTCAACAGGCATGATATGAATTATGAATTGTATTGTATCGAAGCACATCGTAGTATATTTTGGATGTATATGAATTGAAAGTTAAATGTAAACGAAGTTGAGTAAACAATGTATAAGGAAGGTGTAGTTCAGAGTTTTCACTAGCGCATGAACTCAACACAGAGGTGCTCAGTGACGCCGTGTGAGATGTGTGTCTTGACTCTCGAGGCGCAGGTCGGCAAGATCTGTGGCGTGGCCTGAAGACGGCGGGCGGCGGCGTTCCCGAGCAGTTTCGCCTGCCAAGGCCACCTACATGTGGGCGCACGACGGGCCATGTTGTACAACACTTGCCCTCTAGGCATGGCCTACTAAATAACTTACCCCTCCTCCTCCCCTGCCCCCGCTACAAACACCCACCCCTCTTCTTATATAGCAGGCCACGACGCTTAACGACACCGATAGACGCTACGCTCAACCTTATTATAATAAAGCCTAACATTGATAACAATGTTACAGGTCGTTCGGGATAAAGTAAGCACTAAAGATTTAACCTTTGAAAAAATTGCTAGCCGTTACTGTATACAGGATGTTAGGGACAAAAAGGTACGGCCAAACTTTCAGGAAACATTCCACACAACCCCGGTACCTAGATGCGGAGAGTCTTCGCGCCCGTATCGTGGAAGACTGTGATACAATACGCCATACTCCAGGTATACATCAGCGCATTAGGGATCACAAGATGCATGTATCCTCGCTCACGGAAGTCATTTTGAACATTTCACTTAAGAAAGTGTGTTACGTAATGCAGGTACTGTCTGTTTCTGTGTGCTCCCAGTCCTCGTTTCATGTGAGTTGAAGAGACGCATTGCAGTCGCGATTACCTTCCGTCACGTCGCCCACCTGGCGGTGATCCTAGGAAGTAACGTACATTATAACGAAACATTCCATTGGGTAATTGGAACATTGTCTGTACGAAATGTTTTTTTTACAATTACATTTAACGAGATGTAAGGAAGTGAGCTCTACCATGGTAACTAAGCGTTTCCGGACATATGTCCACATCACATATTTTCTTTCTTTGTGTGTGTGTGGAATGTTTCCTGAAAGTTTGGCCCTACCTTTTTGTAACACCCTGTATGATTCAATGTTAACAATAGTCACCTTACTGCTTGTATGGTTGGCAGCGTATTACAGTAAGCAGTTCCGTTTTTTTCCTATTTAATTACAACAGTACTGAAATGAAATGAACTAAATTTGACATAGTTATGTTTTACGTAATTAATAAACGTTTTTTGTCTATATATATATATATATATATATATATATATATATATATATATATATATATACATACAGGTTCCTATAGCCAACGTAGTTTATCTTAAACGCGCAAGCATTAAGTGACGCGTCCAGAGAAGTAAGACATTTCCAGTCGTCAAGACGTTACCCGCGGAAAGATACGAATTGGCTGCAAAGAGAGATTTAACAGGGCTATTTGAATGCTCACCTTATCCCGAATCGCCCTAATAACACGTGTTTTCAACAACTATTAACCCTGTTAAGAGTCCTCTGCAGCAGGCGCTAAATGCCGCGTCTGAAGTACGGAAGCAGGCAAGCGATAAGAGCTAGACTGCCTCGTGCGTCAACAAGTATGTCGCCTTTATGTGCGAGGCGCGAAAATAGCATGCAATGTTTCGATCGTTAGTTTTTCCCCTACGGGACTTTAAGCGGTGACACTAACTTTAAATTATATTTTAGGTGCCCCGAAACCATGTTTCTGTGCATTATATTAAAAAAAAAAAAAAAAAAAACTTAGTTTTAAATGTGTTTTCGTTTCTTAGATAGAGATATCGAACGCACCTTTAAAATTATCCTTAAAAATTTTCTCCTAACGCACTGCAACAATGTCCATGCGCGAGCTGTATAGGGCTCTTAATGTTTACAAAGAGCATTTGTGACACACATTTTTTGTATTGGGGAGGAATGCTGTCAGAAAAGTTTTGAAAATTAAAAACATTTTAATAACTATGTCACCGACACTGTTGATAACTTTATTTCCTGGCCCATCCTAGGGCAGTCAAGATCAAAGGATGCTGGTAAATGTTACTAGCAAAATTATCAGAAACGATGTTTACATTTTTGTCATCACACTATTATTAATGTACATTCGACATTCTTATTATTCTGCTGTGTTCGATCACCGGCTCCGGCCTCCATGATTTCAATTTTCCAAAAGTTTTCCGACGTCACTTTGTGTAAATGTTGGGACTGTTTCTAAAACAGGCCTTGGCCAACTCCTACCTACTTTCTCCCGTGTACCTCTAATAAGGCTTTGTGATGTTCAAGGACACGTAAAATTGACCAAATGAACATACTTATAATATATAAATTAAGATGTTCATTGACATTATTAAATATGATAGCACAAATTCATAAATGTCCTTTTCCGCCATTTTAGACGCGAGAAAATAAATCTTTGGAGATTTTAAGACTGTCTCAAAACGAATATGTAGGAGTGTATTTTTAAAATTTATTTTTAGTTTATAATTGTGCAAAGAAAAACACAAGAAACAGTTACAAGTTTTCGTAAATCAAATTCCTAAGCAAAAATATGTCTATTGGTACTTTGAGCAGTTTCCGTATGCTAATATCTAGGCCTCTGTAACAACCGAATTAAAAAAAAATACTCGCGTTTACATTTTAAAACCATTTTCCGTATAACTTCTATCGTCTATGTTCTGTTCCGCACCCGCTTTGTCATTGGCGTAATTTTACACTTTCTCAGCATAGTTGCATAACGAAACAGTTTTTGGTTATTCATACTAGTAGTCCGACCCAGAGGCTGTTAAATTATTTATTTATATTTAAATCACACTGACAACAGCGCATGCGCCATGGCTGGAAGTGTGTACTGCGCATGCGCGTGAACGTACATTTAAATAGGACGGGCTCTATATGTGAAATTAGCTACAGAAGTCTGTCTGGATCCAGCGTAGTTGTGATACACACTGTCGCAGTGCACTTGTACTGAATTTTGTACGGAATTCTATCCTGAATTATGGACAGTGTTTACCTAGTCTACCTACTCTTCACACAGTTCTCAGCATGGGCGTGTCTAGCCGGGGGGGGGGGGGGCACTCACGTCCCCCTCAAGAATTATGTAAAAATAAAAAAAAACATATGTAAAAATATTAATACTTCTATCAGCGGTATATTTAAAGTTCATACATAAAAACTGCTCAAATAGCCTCTATTTTACATTTTGCAATCTTAACTTTCCCAGGGGAGGAACACCCCTACCCCCCCCCCTTTTTATTGTTAAGGAGGTGATCAACATATCGGCCTCTGGATGTACTTGTCTCCCCCAAAGATTAACTGCCGCGACGCCTATGGTTCTCAGCCTACCGCTAATCCTGCTCCTACTCATCTTTATTGTAGAAGTATTCACGACTATCATGATTTTCGTATTCCAAAGCTATCCTATTTCAAACCAGATGAATCCAGGATTTGTCAATAATATTGGTCATGGTCGTAGAAGTACAGGTCTGGACACTCACCTATCTACCAATGTATACTCTGAATACAAAATAGGTTACAATGTGTTCTATTTATTTAGGAGGGGAGCGCT
>PNEQ01030982.1:124872-148248 GCA_003012365.1 Medauroidea extradentata
TACTGATTATTAAAGTATTATATTAAGATGATAGTAGCTGCCACATAACTAGATCTGACGACCTTACCGAAGCTGGATTGATGAGGAGACGGCATCGACGGACGAGCACGCACCCGCCGGGGCTCGAGCCCGAGTCCCCGGCGGAGAACTGCACTGCTGTAGATGCGGTGAGTGCTGGTGGACGACCGCTCGACGACAGCCGACAGCAGACAGACCGAAGACAGACAGACCCCGTTTGCTTGGTAACAGCGCCTTATATCGGCGTGCTTGTCCTCGATATTGTGCAACTACGAGGGGGGTGAGGTGAGTTGCTGTCTTCCGTGGTTTCCCAACGCTGACCTGATTGCCGTTCGGACGTCTTGCTGTCCGGCTTGCCAGGCAATATTGCAACAGAATGTAATCACGACTATCATGATTTTCGTATTCCAAAGCTATCCTATTTCAAACCAGATGAATCCAGGATTTGTCAATAATATTGGTCATGGTCGTAGAAGTACAGGTCTGGACACTCACCTATCTACCAATGTAATTTGCTTGACACCCTTGTTTGGCTGCAGTTCACCAAGTTACCGAGAGTATTGTGCATCTTTGGCGCTGCAATCAGGGCGGTCGGGCTCAAACTCCGCCCACTTTATTTCCATTGTTAGCATTATAAAATAAAAAAAAAGATTGCTGGATCCATGCTTTAGGATTGTGAGCGAAGGAAGTATTTCATAAATTGATTAAAGAAACTACGTTTTGATAAATTGTTTATCTTTGTGGGAGGGAAGTGGGCGGAGTTTGAGCCCGACCGCCCGGATTGCAGCGCCAAAGACGTACAGCATTATCATGAACTTGGTAAGCTGCAGCCAAACAACAAGGGGGTCAAGTTTCCAGGCGAGTGTCCAGACCTGTTCTTCTACGGTCGTGATACAGATCCAATTAAGTTTACCTTGTTAACCTTTACCAAGGGATTATGCTGTCAGAAGACACGTAAAACATCCAATAAATAAAACCTATAATAAGTGAAGCGAAGTAATGTAGAAAATGTCAAAATACTGATAATGAGAGCCAACTCGTTTAAAACAAGTTCGAGTATTTAAACAATCATCAAATCAGCGCAACAAAATTACGAGATCTTTAAATGTTTGTTACAATGGGACTTGATAGTAAAGAATATATTTATTGGTTTATGAACATACGCCATGTCGTATTATTTGTTGACGAAACCTGTAAAACACTGAACATGCAAGACACTAAGACAACAGGACAGATAGTCGTACAGAAAAGAACTGCTGCACTCGATAAAAAAATTATTTCTTTGTTATTATTGATAAAGCTACTTCGAATCGGAAGTCCAGTCAAACTACAACTGAACAGATAGACGCAAATAAAAAATTAACAAAAAGAAGCACTGGATGTAGAATTACGAGATTCGTCAGACAACAGTTGACAATATACAAATGACTATAATACATTCGACAGCCAACCATCGACAATATACAAATGACTACAAGACGACCTACAGGATTCATACAAATGTGCTGTTTTATATTCATTTGTGTGCTGTTCACTGTCGTACTTGTCTATTTCCAGTGTATTTTCACACTCAGCGTTTGTTTCCATATGTTTGCTGTGTTGGTGTATTGTAACAGTCTGACTGAATTTCACATTCGATATTTCTTGACGTTCCTTGCTGACTACTGTATCGTCTACTGTCTTACAATAATTTGTACAATTTCAAATGTTGTCTGCCGAATCTCATTGTAATTTTACATTCAGTGTTTATTTTTGTTGTTTTTTCATTTACGTCTGTCTGTTCTGTTTAAGTTCGGCTGGATTACCAATTCAGAGTTTCTTTATATTTAAATATTTAATAATAATAATAAACTCAGTCCATTTTTGGCATCAAGTACGTCAGTTATTTTCTTTATGATCAACTGTTTTGTTCTCTTCTTGGTTTGCATGTTTAATGTAAAACCATTACATTCTTACTAACAAATTTATATCAAAGATCAAGACATTCATCATACTATTATCAAAACTAGAGGTGGGTGAATTTCGCATATTCATCTAGCAGCTGTCTAGATTTCTCAGTCATATACACGCTCTGGCCAAAATCCAGTATCTATTGGCTTTCAACCGTACAAGTGGGTATCACGTGATAGCGCTGTGAATTATTTACTTATTTACTACCGCCTTCCTTTAGTCAAATGTGTGCTGAGACAACCATCGTACAATTACAGAAGTTACAGTGAAGTATATGGTATTGGCGTTTAACCCGACTTACAATATATCCGCGAAATTCACGTATCTCTAACCATAACTGAGAATTATAAAAAAAACATTTGTACTAAATACTGTTTAAATTACTTAAAATGATTATGTTAATCCATTTAAACAAGTTAAAGTATTATAATTTGCAGGCGCCATATATATATATATATATATATATATATATATATATATATATATATATATATATTCCCCACCGACACTCAGATGGTCTTCTGTTTTGTTTCAGGTTCACTTTGCAGACTGGTCACCGACTACACGTGGTGTGGGCAAAACCCAGGACATAAACAGATAACAAGTACACATTTTCTATAATGGAACTTCAAACCTTGTACAGAATACCACGTACCAACTATGCTCTATTCCTTACAGATTGTGTGAGTCTAACCTGGCTCTCTCGTAATACGTACCTGCTTCGTTTCTTCTGGACGTGGTGTAAATGTATGTGAAATATCAGAAGAAAATATGGCGTTAAGACACGGTAAGTAAACGTTAGCAAAAATTTAACTGTTGTACTTTAGAAACTTTCAAGTCTTTACTGGATATCAATGCAGATTTGTACGAAAGACAGAAAAGAAAAACTTTGATGTGTCTGACGTAACTAATGCTGTATCCTTCAGACTGTGCACAGTCCTAGTAACTATTATCCAAGAGCCAATACCTCAGTGCTGTTGCCCGGCATGCAGATATAAACATACTGCATTATCCACCCGCTCAGAATGAGTAAAAACAACAAGTATTTCCTTACTGTTTACATACGTACAGCATTAAATACAAAGTTATTAGCGGCGGCGTCTTTCTATAGGTCATTCGCAATAAAATGAGCACTTTTGGCGACCTTCTCGTATAGAAAAATGATTTAAAATGTATAATTTATTGTGAACTTATGCATTAAACTTTGAGTATAGAACAATCTGTACACTTAAATTGTTGCTAAGGTTGTCTTAATTACATTACATATTGGCAGAAAATTATCAATTGTCTGGAGAACAAAGTAACTAGTGCTTCAAAAGTGCTCACTTTATCCTGAACCACCTCTATCAGCCCTAGCGTAGGCTAGGGTAGGGTTTTACAAGTACAATTGTATTCGGTATGGCTCTGGCATCTTTAAAGGTAACACTTTTGACGACAACTATTTTCTGCATTTAGACAAGGTAACTATTGTAACTTAAGTAAAAACCTCAGGGAATTGAAAATAAAAGCTTAAATTATCCTGTAGTAACGTAGTGCGCGGCGAATTTAATAAAGTACTCAGTGATGTAGTAGATGTGTATATCGGCAGTTATTCAGCCAAACATGATGTTATATAACATGTAAGTCACTATCATTGCTATCGCCAGGTTCTTCGGTAGGCAACGTTCGTAATAAAGACTCATATTTAACTGTGGAACAGCTAGCTTCATGGAGGGTTTGAAACTTAAGTTTGATGTGGAAAGCATTACATTATCTCCTCTGCATATTTCAGTGGAGGCTTGTCTAGAACTTTCCAGTACACAACCCTTTTAGAAAATATATTTCGCCTACTAGGAGTTATGCAGAACGGAACCAATCCAAAAGGTAATTTATTTGAGATAATCATTCCAAGTATAAGAAGAAGACAAGAAGTATATTTTAGAAAAAGAACACGTATTAAATCAAATAATTGAACAAAAAAAAGAGCCCAGGATAAGCGGGTATTTACAAGGTTGGGTTAGTTCTAATAATATATTTCTGTATGCGATAAAACAAAAGGCACGTATGTTTATTCAGGAGTAACAAATATGCACGTTATGTAACCAACACGTGTGATGCGTCAAGGTGCAGTGGTTAATGGTAGAATTTAAAAAAAATACATCCACGGTCATTTTTGTGAAGAATATAACATAATCCTAGAATTACCGAAGGCGAAACAATGTTGACAGCACAGCACCACCGACAACATTAATAATATGCATCACGGTCCACAGAGAATATGACTGAAGAACTATTACCACGATCATGGAAAACACTACAACAATGACATTTGCAAATAATCCAAAATTACCGAGAAATTCTCTGTTGTGCCTGCAACACTGTATATTGGTTACTACAGGTTCTATAAAGATATCGAGCTTCTGAGAAAGAGACGTTAAACGAGTGCGAATTGAGAATTTAGAAGAGAACTTCAGCAAAGCTAAAAAGGTAAGAACGAATATACAGAAATTGTTAGAAAAAAATTACTTCCTTGCAAATTCACACTATCTATATTTTAAACCACGAAAGCTATAATCAAACTGTACATTTTTGTAGAGTGATTTGAATTTCCGTTACTTATTTTTACGTGTTTCCCGAAATTGAACTGATACACGAAATAATCATAACAATAAGGTGTTCACAAAAATAATAGTAGATACAGTTCAGTAAACTGTGTTACAGAAGCCCGCTATAAAGTACACCGCATTTACGTCCTTGTATCAATAAAATTATTTCTGGTGAGATACATAAGAACCTAATTGGTGTATTTTGTATGTATGTATCAGAAATACGTCCACTGTTATAACCATACCAGGGCTTCCTTTCAATAACTAATTTTAAACAAATTGGTAAGCAAAAAGTTCCATCATACAAGCATTTAGACTATAAATTTGTGACACTTTTGTGAGAAATTTAACTTTGTGAACTAACAAATAAGTCAGGTTTCGCAATAAAAATTGGAATAAAAATAATTCAACCTCAATTAATACCAAACGTTGCACACTTAACCAAATACGTATACATGCATTAAACGGAAATTAAGAAAATTTGCATTATTTCTTTGAAAATTATAAGGTCAATTTTTAAACCAATAAGATTGCCTATAGTTTTGTCTTTCATAAAATTATGTGACAGGTTAATAAAATGGTTCTAATGTAGTTATTTATTTTCTGTAGTCGTATCGTGACACAGTACAATCTCTGAATTATTTGTGTAACATAATTATCTGATACAATATTTATATAACATATTTTGATAGTAAATTTTATTAAAGCATATGCTTGAACCAATGCCACGCAATTTATACTGACCTATACTGTGTTTTTCTTTTAACACTACAGTAGAAATGTCGGCAATGTTTATTTTTTGTCGTATGCTGTACATCCGACATAAGTGTATATTTCTGGCAAATGGAACTGTAGTAATAAAAACCATTGCCTTTTTTTGTGAAAACATAAGCTAACTCACAAACTAATTAAAGTAGACCAGTACTTATACGACAAAACCGAAAACCTTTACGTGGTGAACTATGGTCCACAAGGAATATGACTGAATTACAATAATCTCAATAATTATACAATTCAAAAACAATGACCATGCACTTGGCTAGGTCGATGTAAACCTAGACGGGGACAAGTTCAACAGAAGTGTATCACATTTGCTGATTAGTTCAAAAAAGGCCTTACAAATATATCTGAGATAACCTATGAATGAACACGAGCCACAGAGTGCCAGTCCTCGCTCAGAAACGAAAGTAATAACATCCAGAATACATTTGCGAACGTTCGTCCATGAATTGATTTCTGTAGTGAGTTTAGTCAACAGCAAATTGTCCACTATGCTGTCAGATACTGTCTCCCAACAAGCAAATTTCCATGCCGCATATTTTTCTATGTGTAATGTGTAACCGTAACGAGATGTCTTTCAACTTCCTCCAGTCTCTCTTGATGTGTCGCTCTGTTTTGTTCTAGAGAGATCATTGTATTAGAGAAACTATTTTTCACTATAAAATACATTAAGTAGAGTTTGTGTATAATTTAAACAATACTGACGAACTTGTCGATCCCAACGTTAAGTAATTTGATTCAAGAGTTAGTATTGACATAAGTAATAATTTGGCAGTCATGTTTAGATAATTAGTTTACCGAAACTGAAGTGATGAAATTATATTCCTCAGCAGTTTTATACATAAGTTTGAATTTTCAAATATATGTCCAACTAAAAACAATAAACTCCACTAATAAGGCGCAAATCTTTAATTTAGTAACGCAAATTTTAGCTTATCTGCTTGGCGTGTGCGATGCTGACTGAACGCCAAAGTAAGACCAATTTTGAAGCCTGGTTTTGGCGGTGAGTGTGGCGAATGACAGAGGAAGTTTGCATTGCTGCGCCTAGACAATTTAAGAATAGACGGTTGTAATTCAGTGCTGAAAGCATCAGTTCAGAATTGTAGGTTTCTCGGTGCCAATTTGCGAAAATCATAAAATAGCATTCCTAGACAAATGTTTTTTGCTTTTTGCCAACATTCTGAGAAAATATTTTTTCGATTAACGTATTTCTGAAAAACGGTATCTGACGCCGAAATCTCGTACAATTAATTGCGCCGCAAGAGATCACATTTAACAAGTTCATCATAATGGGTAAATGTTTGCTCATATAGTTGGCAAATATAATTATCAAGGATTGTTGTTTTGTCGATTTTCTATGTTGACTTTCAAAAAGTGTAGATCTCAATTGTAGAACTCAGTGCTTTGTAGCTGAGAGTACAGTCTGAGTGCGGGCATTCTTGCACCGTGTCATACTTCCGAATGTAAAGAGGAATCATGTCTCCACTCCCCACTATACTACCACCAGTACGAGAGGAATAGACTGTAGAGGACACTTTCTATATTCAGCGCATATTCACAATACATCGTGAGGCGCTTTCATTTACGTTAAGTTAAGAGGACTGTGTACTTAGTAGTTGGACGGTGTTGTGACGTGTCACGCGAAAACGTTTTTACGAGAAATCGATGAACTTATTCTCATTGTTGTTATCTATGAAAATAACACCCCCTTGGAACTACAGATGCCATGTTTTGAAAATTCAGTATGCTTCTAAGAAACATGATTTTGGGGCTTCTGGAAATAGGTAAAAACTGATTTTTTAGACTGCTGTAACTCTGAAAATATGACCTGAATCCGTAAATTGCAAAATAAGGTGCGTGCATTGTTCTTCACTTCAAATATGCAAAAATTAAATGTTAGGGTCACCGCTTAGAGCCCACAGGAAAAAGAATTGTACGAGAACATTGCACGCCAGTTTAGCGCTGCGAATATAGACAATGTGACTATCGTCGAGACCAGTACTCTGGCTCTTATCACTCCGCTGTTCCCGCGGAGGAAAACCTTATGTTATAATTGTAGGAAATAGTTTTGTGACACGTTTAAACTCTTTCGAGAAAAAAAATCTTCTCGACACTTTTTTATCATAATGGCACTTCAAAGTCAAAATTTGCACGTGTTTAGTTATTATAAGCAGAAAATACCAATGAACATAAATACATTTTAAAAATTCAAACTAAAACTACATGTCATTGGTTGCTGCTTGGCATGTTTTGAAATCCATTACAAAGTACTTTAGTATTAAAAAAAATCGATAAGAGGCCAAAAATTCAAAATTTAAAGAACATTTTTAAATACAAAAATATTATGTAACGGATTTTAGAACATGTCATGCAGTAGCCCGTGACATTCACATCCAGTGTGAATTTTTAATTTATTTATATTCATTGGTTTTTGAGACTTATAAGAATTAAAAACGTGCACATTTTTAATTTAAGTGCCATTGTGGGAAAACTGGTTGAGCTAATAGTGTTTTGTAAGAGGAAAGTGTGCTGCGAAGAAACGTCTACAAAACTAATACTATTTCATACGACTTGACATTATACTCAAACTGAGATGCATGTTCTATCGTTTAAAATATAAACCTTATATACTAAATTCGAAACACCCACCCAAGGAAGCGAACCCCGGACCAATGGCCCTCCCCCCTCCCCCCCGAGTTAAAGCCTGACAATGACATTTACAAACAAACCATAAAAGACCAAATAATTCTCTGTTGTACTTGTAACACTGCAAATTTGTTACTACGGATATACCTCAGAAATATAGAAAGCTACTGAGATAGTGACGTTGTTTAAGTGTGTGTATTGAAGAAGGATCTTTATAAAAACTTCAGCTTAGTTCAAAAGGTAAGAGCCTTGCTAGCAAAGATTATTATTTTTTGTTGGAATTGCGATTAAAACACACAACATGAAATCTATAATTATCTCAATCATAACTGCTTTAAGATTTCAACTATGGTTTAAAAATACTGATCACTCTCTAAGGAACACTAGAGAATAATAGTTCGAAGAACAGTTTTGTAACTGTGGTCTAAGTTCTTTTTCATTTATTTATGTTTTCACATTTGAATTCACCAATGAGAATTCAGGTATCCCGATAGTTGTCATCCAATTATTATACAGTATTTCCGAGACTGTCTTATCCGACTGCATAAGGATTTCAGAAATACCATTAACGTGTTTAAATTTTTTTTTCTTGAGAATTTTCGTTTGCAGGCAATGAAAATAATTCCTTTAAATAAATACCATAAAATTTTTTACGTGCATTTATACAAAAATTTTAAACACATTAAAATTCTAAATATAGCGGTACGATAAACCTACACAACTTAATTTCAAAAACTGCATACATTTGCAGAAATTATTCACTGAACAACTTATAAGATTGCTTACTCCATGTACAGAAACCTAGTAACTCACAAACAAAACTAGTCCTTGGTGCGATTTTTAAAGAGATAAACTGCTTTACTTTGTCAGTATGTTTCCGATATACGTCCAATGCCATAACCACTCCAAATACGTTAATTTCATTCTAAGGGAAGAGAAAATTTCACAACCGACAAAAATCGTCTTAAAATGTTCGAGATACTGGTGGAAAGAACTAGCAAAAAATAGATTTACAACAAAAAAAAAATCGAAACCATAATTCAGTCATTCAATTGCAAACGTGACCCTTTTGAGAGGAGTCTTCGCCAGTTTTAAATTTCCAATTTTGACGCGTGGAACAGCGAAGCTATAAGAGTCAGTGTCCCAAGCTTGACGAGAAGCATACCGCCTCTATTCACAGCGCGCCAAACTGGCGTGCAAGGTTTTCCTTGTAACCTTTTCCCTACGAAACTTTAAGCAGTGACCCTAAAATTGCATTATTGGATAGTATGACGTAAAGGCCAACGCATGCCTCTCGTTTTGCACTTTACGAATTCATGTTGTATATTCGGCGTAACAACAACCTAACAAAGCTGTTTTTAATCCATTTTGAGAAGCAAAAAAAAAAACATGTTTTTAACAAGTGTGCCGACTTAAAAAAACGTAGAAGCATAGTTTCAAGTGTGTGTTCCTTTCGTAGATAAAAATAATTTGAATAAGTTAAGCGGTTTCGCGTGGAAAATAAAACGCATGACATCCTACAGTAGTGTCCAAGAGCCAGGAGCAACAAGTTTATTGCCTAATTAAACATTGGTAAGAAATTATTAAAATGAGCCTCATTTGTTAACAAATTACTAAAAGGAAATGTCTGTGATTAGTTTTGGTGTTCATTACATTAAGGGCTTGGGCCCGAGTTTCTCGGCTTTCGAGAGAATTATTTTTTAAGATGCATAAGAGAGTCGATATCGTAAAATTGCTTCGTAACTTTGTTGCAAATTGGTTTTACTGTGCAATGTAATTTTTCGAGACAAACAGTATGATGAGTATAGCTAATTTATCAATTAAAAGGAAATTTCGTTAACTAACTAATTAGCAACTATTTAGCAGTCTTCTGACTCGACAAAATTAGAGTATGCAGTTAAAATCAGTCATAAGAAAGTTACGAAGCTATTTTACAATATCGCCTCCCATTTATGTTTTTAACAATAATTGTCGTTAAATGCGAAGGAATTCGGCCCATGCTCTTAAAGTACGATGAAGGCAAATTAAAAAATAATGGTTGTAACTATCACATTATAATGTATTGTAATCGTCCTCAGGTGCCTTTCCAGTAAGTTTGTATAAATATAACTTCTTAAATAATAAAAATATAAACACAGTGTAAATTTTTTTTAAATGTTAGAATTTTGCAAGTGTTCGAACGAACTAAGTACAATCAGAACCATCAAGGAAATTCGGGTTCGATTCCCGACGGGGTCGATCCCCAGATTTTCGCATGTGGGAATCGTGCCAGGCGATGCTATTGGTCGACGGGTTTTCTCGGTGACCTCCAGTTTCCCCCGCCCTTTCATTCTCGCACTGCTCCATACACACTTCGTGTCACTCCTCACCAGAGCTGAAGAACTCTATGTTAAGCTCTGACCAGAATCTTTCAATACAATCATGTGTGTATAAGCCACTTACCAGCATTTAAATAATCGCAGATATAATAATTATTGGAAAACTGACTCGTGACAACACGTCAATGTTTCCAGATGACCTTGACAATGGAACACCGTCCATCATTCCTACATGATGAAGACGGTGACATTGTCATGTGTTGGGAGGATCTCGCCAAATGGCAGCGCGTCTTCGACGAAGGTGGAGACGCAGTAATGAGGTACCGTATATCATCATTTCCTTGTTACACAAAATTATGCAAAATATTCACAGAACTTTGGCAAACACGTGCACATAGCAAGACGTAATTGTGTCGTATAGTAAACAGCGACCTACTTTTAACAGTAGCCTCCCGTCTGGAATCTAATATGTGTTGTGCTGTAGCAATTTCACTCTCTACATACCTGGCTAGTTAATCCTGAGCTCCTCCTACAAAAAAATAAAAAAATAATACAGGTCTTAGGATAACGGCAAATAATAAAGCGAAGAAAAACATTAAAAACCTCAATGCATTAAATTTATTCTATAATATAAAAAATAAGGTCAGAGACAATATATATAAGGTGTTATTCTGTACTGACTTGATTACAAAACATGTTCCCATACATAGATATTGTAATGGGAACTAAACTGAAAAAATTATTTGCAAAGAGAAACGTAAAATTTAATTTATTGTCTGTTACTTGTGACTGGTTTGCCAAATATATAATGGAAGTACGAATACCTACACGAAACATATGGGTTAGAATATTAGAATCCATGTAACGTAAATGTAGTAACGTTTAAAAGAATATTTCGTAGCTTTCAGTACCCCAGACATTCATTCAAATTTGTGTGATTTAACAACAGCTAAACATTTTTGTATTCGTCGCAAATACGAATAGTTTTTAAGAACATAGTAATGTCGACACAGTAGTTTTCGACTTACATGTTTCTGTGTACATTTGCAATACAAGATATCTACAGTACCGTAAACCGGGGTTACTTTGACCTTGTGGGGTAACTTTGCCCACCCAGAATTTTGGTTTTTATATCGTTTAGGGACGAAAGTTTCGTACATTAACTATAAGGATACGATGCATTTTTTTTAAATACTTGGATCAGATTATCTGTTAATTTATCAAAAACCCAAATACTATTAGGTATGTTAAATAGTCAAAGTAGCACCGAAAATGGTCAAAGTAGTACGGTATTAAAAAGCTCATCATAATATGTTTTACATCTGAAAAAAATAGCATTTGTTCTGAAAGTCTGATAAAAACTAGCCAACAACGAAAAGACGACTTTTAAATTGCAATTTTATGCGCGTAGGATGTTGTAGTATGTCTACAGTATTCTACCTACATTTTAATTAACATGTTTACTAAATTAAATATTCATAATTTATGTAATTAATTTATTTTATGTACTTTATTATTTTCTCTTGTTATTGATGCTAAATTTAATTTAAAGTCATATTTTATGTATTTAAAGTCATAACTTTTCAGTACAAGAATTGTCAAATTTTAATAATTTAAATTTTTAAATATTTCATGTAATATTGTTTTGAGTTTATGTATTTATCAGTGTGCTATGACGCACGGAAGTTAAAGAAAACCTTGGTTACTGTAATCAGTAACTATACTAAATTTTTTTCATTTCTCTTAGTAAGAGAAATTGTGATATGTTCTCTTTTGCGAGTATCGCAACCGAGTTTTAAGTTAGCGTCACTTATTCTTGGAAAGCTCCTAGGGCATGTCGTCCCGCGGCAGGCTTCTCTGCTGAGACGCCGATCCTGCCGTCATCGTAATTTTTTGGGATCTATTGGAGCGGATCCTAGGTACAAGAAGTTGTGCTAAAACTTTGCCATGTTCAGAAGAGGCAATTTAATGTAAATTTCAATTTAGTTTCTGAGTGAACTTGAAGACGACGAGGGATGACGCGTAAGACAGACGCTTACGAGCCTTACTGTAACTTCTATGAATTGTCTTCAGTGTAAAAGTCTCAAATTTTAGTGATTTAGACTCCAACATTATTTATTAACGTTCAAAGTGATATATAATTATTTTCTACATTTTGGTAATTAATTGAGGAGAATTTAGGTCTAACCAGAGGTCTGAGATAATTTTAGAGACTTAAATTCTACCGACTGAGCAAATTTAAATGTAATAGCCGTGCAAGATTAAATTAAAAATTCCCTTCTCTCAATAGAACTTTAACTACAGTTTCTGCAATTATTCTCATTTCAATTTTAAGCTTTTGTGAGTGCTGTGAATATGTTTTGTTGTATCTGGCTGAGAGCAGTATTTACTGGTAATTTTCACTGTTTTGCTATACAGTGTAGGGAATAGCACCTATTTTCCGCTAAATTCATTCATTGTTATTTTAATTATATATTTTCCTTCTCTGCTATTTCCAATTACGTGTCCTCTGTGTAGATGGTTTTGTCAGTGTTCTGTATTTTACCTGTGTAATATGTTATCACAGAAAAAGCTCACACGCACTACAACACATTCACACATTTATATTCATTTAATAAGAATAATACACATATATATATATATATATATATATATATATATATATATATATATATATGGAAAGAGAAATTAAACTTAAAAAAAAATTACAATGTACGTTTTTCGCGTGTCTGAACCGGACTTAGCACATCACTCTTATATCTGGGAATTGCAAAATATTTCTACCCATACGTGGCCCTCAATCAGTAGGTGTTAAATGATACGTAAGGTTTTAATTTTGTTAACTGAACATGTGTGAACAAAAATTTGTGTTCAAAATGTGTGTTCCAACTCTAACACTTTGAAAAGACTGAAGTTTTTTTGCATTTCTCCCTAAAAACCAAACATCTCTTCAAAATCAAAATTTTGTAGATAAATAGTTCAATACCCAAGATGCGAGAAATGTTTGTCAACAACTTAATGGAGTAGTGCAGAAGGCAAGCCACAAATGTAAATAACAGACAAAAAAACCAGCTCCTAAATTATTATACATTAAAACTTCAGTAGTTAAGCAATCACTGACAAACAGAGGAAGGGTACTCGAAAATGAGAATATATTTACCAAAATAAAAAATGTTTTGGTAACAATTTTATGGCCTACTTTAACAAATGTGGGATGTTCTCTTTCTGCATAACACCATTCAAATTTCGATAGTAAAGAGAAATTTAATTTTGTCCATTCTTAGTATTTAGTCAAATCATCCAAACTTTGGTTTAAATAGTTCTTACTTATTGTTGAATGTACACCATGTCAGAAGATAGCATTACATGAGTACGTAAACATGTAATGTTTCTATACATTTACCCTAACCTATTAGAACATTCAGACATTTGTTTTAGTGTGTCGTAATTCTTAGTATGTACTTCGTGGTCGTACAACACATCACTTCACTCCCTTTTTAGTGGCCTTGGGACAGCCCGTGCAGCCATAAACTAGTCAAATATGTTCGGAAAGACCCGAGTGTTTAACTTCACCGAGAGCGGTGTTACTAATAACACGATTTATGAATTTACATCATTATCGTCACGAAGAGTACGTTATATTTTAACTCAATTGCCTTGTGTCCACCGGGAATATTATGACAGAAATTAGTTCCTTTTCATACCAACATTGATTCCTCCCTTGCAGTCTGGATTTACTCTTCATTGGCTACTTCGTTTTTCCGTTGTACCCACGGAGGTAGCACGAGGTCGGAATATAGGCGAGGGGAGTGAAGCCAAGAGGGGGGAGTTAGCAAGTTAGCCAACCACCATACTGCTTTAACCACAAAACTACACACCAGACTGGTATTTGTTAAGGCAAATTAATTTATTATGCTCTTTAATTGATGTTTTAGGTTGAAAACTCTATATTTTAGCTTTATTTACACATCTAATTAATATTTCCTCAATTTTTAATAAGTCGGCCATATTGCTCATAGCCACGTCAAGCGTTTCTTTGGTTACGCACTTCAGGCGACATGATCCATCTGGACCCATCTAACATCTTTGGTCATACCCAATCCACTCCTACGTCCTACTGCCAACTGTTGCCAGGTTGCCTTGTTCCATATACGCCCATGCATACGAGTTACACAGTCAGACTGGCGGGCGTGTCGTTAGCTGAGGACGTGTTATTTTTCTTCGTGCCTTACAGGACAAAATTAGAATTTATATATTAAACTCATTACTCGTTAAAAGCGAACTGCGCACTGTACGTAGAATAAAGGTCAAGCAAGAGACAAGAACATTAAATTAAAAGTTAGCTTTTTCTAAGGATTTCCTGACGTTCATTTATATTTTTATAGAGAATATGATTAGTCGAGTATTGCTTTCGAGATGATACGGGACTGCAGATTTGAGTACCTGCTTTGAATATTCGTCAAGATAAAATATGCTAGTATTTTTAATACATTTACCATCGCATACAAATGCTAAAATTTAGACAAACGAAACTACAATAAGTTACAAACGTTCTGAATACGCAATTATTGACCATTTAGCAACGGACCGAAAACACAACACTTATTTTATCTTAGAGCATCGGAAGTTAATTTCGATAGAATACAGAGCACAAATTTAAAAAAATCATGTACATAATTCTATCTTGCATATGTGTAAGTTCCTTCGCATGTACTTGAAATATCTTTCCATCAGTGATACATGTTATTAATTACTTGTTAATTAAATGTTTACATTTTGTATGCAACAATTATATGAGCAATCGAATGTAGTCGTAACCATGTGATAATGTTTATTATATGTATAATGCAACACAAATGTACGAACTGGCAGAATAACGAAAATCAAGCGAACTTTCACAAATGCTTAAAATATCCCGATCCATAAATAATGCTAGCAATACGTCAAAAAACTAACATTTACATCAATTATCACGCATAAGTGATTTGCCACACAACTTATCAGTAGGATGTATACAGTTCTTGCCTACAAAACAGATAATGACTATTTCAGACCTTTTTCTTTGACCTATTATTGAACAATGTTTTTTATGTCATAACAAATCCTTTCAATCTCGTACAGGCAAATACCGTCACAGCGGATGGTTGCATTACATTAGAAGCAGTCTCTTAAATAATAAAGTTCATCGAAACTTAACAGGCTTTGAGAAATTCTTTGTGTGACCCAAAAACAAAAGTATATTTGTTGTTCTTCTTTAAGTTTAAATTCAATGAATTCCTGGAATAATTTATTTCTTTGTATTAACGAAATCACGTACGGTGTATCAAAACAATCATATATTTATTTTACGTGTTTACGTAAGCGTCAGCGAAACAATATGCAAATCTTTGACAAAACGGGTTCGATAGATATCGAGAGTTAATCGTACACATAATGTTTATTCGCACTCCCATAGGATTTAATTTCGGTAAGTTTCTTTCTTGTGCTAGCTACGCACTGATAGGAAACTATCCGCAAAATTTATTTCAGTTTTTTACGTCAAGCAGTTTGGGCTAAGCGTTGATAACGTCTGTCATTCAATAAATTAGTTTTTCTGTTTAGAGGTAGGAGAGCTGGTAAGTTTTTGAGACATAACGTTTATTCAAATTGTATCGTCAATATTTTCTCTTTGACGAAGCATAGTAAACAGCTTGACCTAAATAATAACGAAAAGTATCGTTAATTTGTCATGAAGAATTATTGCAAGACAATTCTTGAAAGTTAACCTATATATAATTCTCTTGCATTGATTCTGCATAATAAATTAATGAACGTTTCCATTATTATATATGTCAAGCCGTTTACCAAAGAATATATCATATGCGTAGTCGAAGAAAAAATTTTGATAATACAATTTGAATGAATGTTATGATGGTTCAAATAATGAAATTACAATAAAATTGTCTACCCCTCCACTTAGTTATAAGCCTATATTTCGTTGCTTTATCAACTTACAGTAACTGAAACTAAAATCTTTTGCGAAAATAATTAATATTCTAAATAGTTAAACACTTAAAATAATTGAATTGTATGTATATTGTCTTTATACATAGGTTGAATACATGCAATATATATGTTTCAAGGGAGGAAGAGTTGCCATGCTGTGACGAACAACAGATGGCAGAGCCAATGGAGTGGGAGAAAGCAACTCCAAAAATAGGCTATCAGTAAGTTTATTTAATTAACTATAAGCATTGCCCTCCTAGCACTAATATATTAATAAACACTATTCCTAAATATATGTTGCTTAAAATCTTATTGAAATAAAAATTAACTTTCTTGTATTTAAATAGAGCAAATAAGTAGTATGCGTTCCGAGTGACGAAGTAAAATAAAATGAAAAAGATGTAACTCTTAAAAATTACTATAGTGAGAGTAAATGTGTGTGACGAACGTAGCTTACATCTATGACATGTACTCTAATTTACGTTTTAAAATTCAGTTATGCTCAGTTGTCATATTTAAATAGTTAGGTCAGTTCGCTTAAGATTCCATTACACACCTGATGTGAAAATTATAGGTTTTAAGATATAATATTTATTTTGGAACATAAATAAAAAATGTACTGATTAAAAGTATACATACTTTAAAATTTTTGCGCTAAATTTGCTTTACGTGTAAAATTCAATGTGTAAACAGTGTGAGAAAAAATAGTGTAATTTTTCCTCTCTAACTGCATACGAATTACATTTCACAAGTAATGCAAACTAATCTCATGTCCTTGTATGCAATACAGTAATATACTCAGTGTATATTCACACAAATACATGAACGAGGTGTGTTCATCTTCTTGCACAATAAATACAACCGCATGTAGCTAACTGAACTGACACAGAGTGTTAACTACTGCAATGTATGAGAAAGTCATGTTGCTTGAATGATTTATGGACAACGACTAAGGTTTCGACTGAGTGATGACAACTAAGAACTGACGTATATGTATAAGAATAGTTTCCTTTCAACAAACACTGTATTTATTACAAAATTAATTTTTATAAACATATATGCATAAATAGTTAGCGTTACACATCGTCAATACTTATATGCATATTAGTAATGTATTTAGAGATGTAGAAATGTATTTATAATTTCTTTAAAAATACTGAAGACAAGTCAAGTTCATTATTCCGAAGGTTTTGATATCTTACAATTAATGAACACATAATTCCTAGATTTTCGACGGATTTCAATCCAGCTCTAACATCAAGGGCCAACGCACAGAAAAAAAAAAATTGTTTTAAAATGAATATTGAAATAAAAGAAAAGAATTCATGGTATAGCCTACTTGATACTAAAAAATGAAGAATATTTCCCGCAGTGAGGCATAGATAGTCTCTACCGTTGCAAATTATATTGATATGTACTGTCTAGTAAATCACGAGACTAACTTCTCCATTATTCTAATACCATGCGTGTTAGAATTAACGACCAGAAAATAGAAAATGTTGAGCACGCTCACACCTTCATACAATAAAAGATTTAGGTTACAAAATTATGAATAGATGTTATGTTATTCTGCTAACCAAAGTAACGTAAGGAAACTGTTTCAGTCAGTAAATGAAAACATATTCCTCAGATACAACGCTTTTAACGACTTAATACTTAACTTAATGCTTCTAAAATTGACGGTTACGAAATAAATACAGATTTCAAATTTGTATCCTGAAAACAAACCATTGCATAAAAATGTTACTTCATTGTCGGTAGAGATTAATATTTAATCCCCTGCTTTCCTCACACATTTAGAATAACTTACAAAATCAAAGTATGGTATAAAATGTTTTAGTGATGGCTGACACCAATTACAATCTTATGTACAGACAGTTTTCCTTATGGTCGCAGATGTGTTTGTCAAGTTTTGATTTTTATTAGCTATCTTCAAAAATTTTTTAAGTTTTTTTTTATTAATGCGGCTAGTCTTGAAAGATAAGCAGAGTTGGTGATAACAACTATTTTTTTAATCTGTCTATTTAGGACTTACCCACGTGACTGTTTAACCACTGTCACGTACTGCTGCCAGGCCCCGATAATGTCTACAGGCTTCAACAACAACTAAATGTGAGTATACTTTATGATTTTTTATTCCCAACTTACTGGAGATAAAATACAGAATGGTCTGAAAAACTGAACACTAGGAAATACTAAATTTTTAAGTAATATCATGAGTTGAAGCATCTCACACCAAAACTACAGATTTGCACTATGTTAAGTTCTGCTGCACATTATATTCAAATTATGTCAGTTTCATATTACTACAAACAAATAGCTGTCCTTATGTAAAACCAGTACCTTACATTACAATACCAGACATTTCTATTTTTTTAGCATTGCTTAGAACGATAATAATCTACCTAGTGAAATAGGTTTTAAATCAATGCCATAGAATAAACTGAGAGGGTGGCCGTGCCTATAGAAATGCATGGGACGTACATGAAGCCGCCTTTCTTGGGTGACACAACATGGCGACCTACTGTTCATAAACTTAGCATCATGTGATACGTTCGTAATCAAGTCCCTGTTTCCAGCAAATAAGTAGTTAACCAATGTTACTAGTTACAGAGCTTACTTATATTAACTTCTTCCGTACACATTTGAGCTGGCCTTCGTCGCCGTCACAGCCATAAACGAGTCTGGTCGAGAGATCGAAGTCAGATATTTATCTCAGGGAGATGATTTACACCTCAGAGGAGAGGACGGTATACAATACGGAGAAAGCATGGGAGAAAGGTAATATGCGGCTACTCGAGCATGAAAGTAAAGACGGAGCCATAGAATGGACGGAGCATTGAAGATGGACGAAAAGACAATTTGGAAATGACATAGAGAATAATGGCGAATTCACAGCAACCATTTTGGTCCATTCTGGATGTGAATGGACCATATTGTACGACGGGTTGTGTACATCTGAGACGTTTAAATTAGTTTAAGTTGATCATACCTAATTTAATAACCTCAAAAGGTCTCAGCTCCAAATTATGACACCCAAAAGAGCTAATTTATATATACGTCACACGAATCTATCACCTGTACATTAATATCTCAATGATAAACTGCATGTACTGTTCTCTGTAGAACTCCGTGTATTTGTATTACTTAATATGGACGATACATACGCTGCAAAGATATGTAAAACAAATGTGTAAAAAGGCTAATCTCACTCACTTTTAACTAGGATCGCTAGCAAAAAATTGTTCCCAATAATCAGATAGAGTGTCCTGTATTGTTTATTTCACGGTATTATAATTACAGGTCAGGGCACTAGCCTTCCTATCCAACAATGCTATTGAGTAGACCCCTTTATGACTGAAAGCGACACAAGCAATGAAGTTTTGTTTTACCAATGCAATATAGCTCCGTGCAACCAGTGCTCCTAGCAGCTACGACACTAACTTGATCCTTATAGTTCCATTTAACGCAATGTTAAAACAACACAATAGTGGTAGTGGCGCCTTCCAGTCATAAGGGTCAATGTAACTCCAAGTGTCCAGACCTGTTCCACTAGGGCCGTGGTTAATTAAATAAGGTATTTGGTTAAACAAACACAATCATACCCAAAGAATACAATATACTGAGCACTGCGCCAAATAGGTACCTATTTACGTGTAGGCATATGTGAACATAATATGATTTTAATAAGTGTTTCTTGCCTTATAACTTGTAGTTAGTATAAAGTGATTCAGATTTTTATCCACACTGTTAATATCATCTGTGCTGTCGGAGTATATTGTGACAGGCAGTCCAACTTGAGCGGTGTTATATAACTAGACTGTCTTCTTTACTTCAAATGTTCTCAACTGGAAAGTAAAGCATAAGTGTTGACATTGTGATCAGACTAATCGACTCTTATTACAGTGAACGGGGTCTGATCCCTAGCAAAGTCACCCACGATTTAACACCTGATTATAATCGTTGATGATGGTTAATTTCCATTCTAGTATTCAGACTTTAATTTCAATCTCGTGAATGTAGCTCCGAAAAAAAGTGATCCTAAAATAGTTTAAATTTGGCTTAGATAACAAACCATATTTAACATGCTTTCTGTGAACAGGATAAACATGTTCTGATTTTACGAGAATTTTTATTTTCTGTTTCAGGTCAATAGAGAGGCCAAAACAACCGGATGCGACAGTTTACCCAATTTTGACACTTTACCCGATTTACGACAATCTTTGCCATAGCAAAGATATCAATCCCGGACATGGAATCAAACGTCTATGAAGACGTATTTTACCCAAACCAGACTAATAAACCTTATTCCTCACAACAATTTATTCGTTGTAAATGTTCATTTATTTTAAAAGATTGCCATTATTATTAACAGCAAGTAAAATATGTATTGTGCAGACAATATTTTAAAAAGATAATTAGTGGAATGTGTTGGAGAGAACATATAGTTTCTTGGCGGAAACATAAGATAAGTGGAGAGTTGGGAGAATGTCTAGTAAAAGATTCACAGGAGTGTAATCCACATATATTTAACAGTGCCGTTGTTATCCAGATTGTACACATTTTTCATAAGAATTTTCTGTATTTCACTCTTAACTGAATTCCTGAATGCCATTTGAGTACCCAATAATGTACGGTATTTCGCATGTAATTACAAAAATCGATTACGAGAAAACTATTTAAATCGAATTATAACTCTATAAATCTAAGTCCCTTATGTAACAATGACAATTTAACGGGAAAGGGAGAAAAATAAGTGAAATTGTGGCCATCACGTAATGAAGGAAGGCGTCACCAGTAATTAGTAACGTAACAGAAAGCAAGGTGACTCAACGGGGATGTGAACTTCAACACTCGAAGTGGCAGATGAGGTTTAAGATAGTAGCTGTTCTTAGGTACAAAGAATTAACAGTAGAATAAAGTGATATATGAAGTGGAGATACATATCTGCTGGAGATAAACTAATGATGTCCATTATTTTACTTGTTTCTTTACGTCTTCACAGGCTCAACTAACGCAGAGTCGTCTTTTCTTACGCTGGACCCATAACCAATACAATTTCACAGTGCAGAAATTTTAAAAATAAATGATAGGCCTACATATTATATATAAAAGTCCTAGAATATAACTTAACACCATACAACAAAAAAATTGTACAAAAATAAATTAGCACACACCTTTACTCACTCATTCACATCACGCATACAAACGTGCGTAAATCAAAAATTCACAAAAATAAATCAATTATTAGCAAACACTGTTTCTCACACTCTAATTTTTTTTTAATTTACAAAGATTTTCTTTGTACTTATGCAAATTAAAAAAAAAATAGAAAGATTTTCTTTGTAAAAAATACTCAGGAAAAACTTGTCGTCTACCAAAATAATATATTCACCAGAAATTACTTGTGCAAAGATCACAACTTCTGGAAAGCATTCTTCTGGAATAAAGCTAATATTTATATTGATTACATGCTTAAAATAAAATGTTTTATCACTGAACTGTACATTGAATAAATATAAATTAAAAAATACCTAGCAGTACAAAAGTCAAAGTGGTCTAGGGATAAGATGTGCAGATTCAAATACGGGTTCGAGAATTAGCAACTCCGGGATGTTTTTTATTTTCAAAATAATTTCATGTAAATGTCCTTTATTCGAAGGTTATTTGATACATAAGTTCCGTGTCATTTATGAAATACAACGGGCATTTAAATTTTTTCCTTATTTAAAGTAGGCCTACTACTACAGGGCTATGTGTAATTTTACAACCTTAAACTTATTTTATTATAAGGACAACAATTTTAGTTTTACCAAGAATATTTTTTGCAACTGGGTTTCGAAAGATTTTCTTTGTGTAAA
The DNA here is from genome assembly GCA_003012365.1 of Medauroidea extradentata. Classification (NCBI taxonomy): domain Eukaryota; kingdom Metazoa; phylum Arthropoda; class Insecta; order Phasmatodea; family Phasmatidae; genus Medauroidea; species Medauroidea extradentata. The sequence continues at coordinate 147,016 of PNEQ01030982.1, forward strand.
TACAAAAAAAAAAAATGTACAGTGCACTCACTCATTTACTCATATACATACTGTATATTAACACGACATATCCAAAATATAGTTTTGTCTACTCAAACACCGGCGTGACTAGACAAGTAAGTAATATACGTAAGAAGTTGACAAATGAAGTTATAAATTTGTATGAATTAAATAGTATGTATGTCTAATTTAATTTTGATTCAGATATATGTTATATTTAAATAAGAGAAGTAGGTATGTTGTATCAAATCCAATAATTTGCAACTAAACTTTTAGGAGTGAGGCAATCATTAATGTAGAACTATATGCAATTAACGGACACTTAAATTTTTTTTAAATGTGTTTTCAAAAAGTGTTGACATTATCGCGAACCACTTATACGTGACAAATCGTTTGGAGGTGCGTAAGACGTGTCTTGAGGAGGTTCTGGGTTCAAATTCCGTACCACGCCGTGCAAAATGCCTTCCTTACATCTAAGAACTATCCTCTATAAACTTATCATCATAACTGTGGCTGCAACCACACTAATATTTCTTGTAAAATTTACAAAAATGTTCTTTGTACTTTCACAAATCCTTGTAAAAGTACAAATATTTTCTTTCTAAAATTCATTCGTTTGTAAAGTTACAAAGGTACAGTTTACAATACTACAAAGGGATTCCTTGTACTTATACCGACAATTCCTACCCAGAATTTTTTTTATAAATGACAAGGCATTTCTTTGTATTTTTTTATATATTTTTTTTGTACAATTTACCTTGTAAAATTATTTGTTTATAAATTTATTGGAATTTTCTTTATAAAAAACGTAGGAAATACTTTTAAAAACTTAACTTTGTGAGTTTGTGACTTGTATTATAGGTGATTCGGAATAAAGTGAACACTCAAAAAAGCCCTGATTAATTTCTATTTCCTGCCAGTTTATATCTTTCCGCCGATGTAAACACAAATAATGCCACGTGCTTTTATTTACATAGGGTCGTGCAATGTTAACAAATACATTCAACTGCTCCGATAAATTTTAGCTACAATACCTACTCATTAAATGCACGGGGGCTGAATGTAAGATATAAAAAAAGTAATCTTAGTTATAAATACCTGCGAGTTAATGTCTGGTTTCTGTCCATCGACAAATCTAAACAACACGCGCTATTGCCGTTACGCATCTCGTAAATGAGGGCATATTTTATTTGAATTTGTAACGCAAAACCGCCACTACAACAGACATGACAC
>PNEQ01030983.1:0-24797 GCA_003012365.1 Medauroidea extradentata
CCGGTGGAGGATTTTTATTTTAAGATGCAATATGGTGCACTTTGAGAAGATTTTGAACGTTAATGTTTAACACCAACAGACACAAATAGGAACATTTTCAAAGAGTTTACAGTCAGTTTCTTAGAATATATTGCAAAGTTCACAACACCTACTGCATTTTCAATAGTTAGAATAAATTGTTTAACAGTTCTGAAACAATCTGTATCCGCCGTCACTGACTCTGACGTACTGTACGTGTTAAGTTGGCAGCACAAGGCTCTAGTGCCTATCTGCCTGTGTTTTAAACGTCTAAAAAAAAGTCAAACCATCGATGTGAATCGAATATCGATATAAACGTTAATATGTCACGTATATCAGCAAACAACGGGGAATTATAAGAATCTAAGAAATATTTACATAATCTACTAGCTGACTATCAATCAACCTTAAACAAAATATTGTTCGAAAAACACGCAATAATAGTGCATAAACGTACCGAAATTTACGAATGGCTATATTCTATACTATTAACCACTTGTATCCTTTCAATTACTTGCTGATAAATAATTGTTTCAAGTTATGGAAGAAAGAAGCAACTACAAATTAAGTTTCCTAGATATAACACGTTTAGCATAACCTTATCAAACATAATTTTCACGTAGGCCTGTAGTAATCTTAGACAAATAATTAGAGATTGTTAATATGATTCACGTATTTAATTAATTAAATTTCGCAACCGAAAACCAAAAATTTTAATTTTGCCAGCTGGTTCCGTCTTGTATAACTCAGCTTAAATGTAAGTCATACCTGAGATATTAAATACAACGCGTAGTGTATATTATTATTTCTAAATTTCTCTTTGACTTACAATCACACGCAAAAAAAAAAAACATATAGTGCCTTTATTGCCTGTGGCAGGATATTCAGCACTTGCTTCACATAGATCAAGCAAGTAAAGTGAATTAAATGCACGCTACCGATCTTACATTCGTGGAGCTGTAATTGGGGAAATGTAATAAAATTAGTAACATTTAAATTTTAAAAAATTAGGAACAGCTATCAAAAAATTTAGGCCTACTTCATATGAAATTTCTGGAAATAAATATACACATGAGAATAATAAATTTTTAAAATTAATTAGTTTGTAAAATATAATTTTAAAATTGATATTTCATAAAGATATATGAGTCAATATAATGGTTTGAATCGTAACACGCTGAGTGCTGCCGACCTCAACACTGGTGTATGATGCAAGCATACTGGAATTTGAGCGCTACTGAAACTAGTTGCTTCTTAGGAACACTGCAAAAAATGTTTGTACTTTTACAAAGAAAATCTTGGGAAACACAGTTTCCAAAGAAATTCCTTGTGAAACTACAAATGTTGTCTTTATAAAAAAAAAATACAAAGTATAGGTTTGTAAAAATTACAAGGATAACCTTGTGGTTGAACTTGCAATAAAGAAAAATTTAAATAAAAAATGATAATCTTGTTTTATTTTAATCATGTCACTTTACATGTATATTTGAAAATAAAACAAGAAATTCAAGAAGGCACTTGGATTGAAACCCGCGGCCCTTCGCACAGACCAACTTAACTTCGGTGCTGCTGTTAGTTTATTTGTATGTATTGAATGTACACTAAGTTCAGCGATAATCATAATTTTTTTTTCTTTTAAAGCATGCTCTCATTATGAAAATTCATTTTATTCCAGAAAAATGCTCTACAAAATATGATTTTGTATAACCATGTAGTTTACGCGAAACTATAATTTTAGTAGACTACAAATTGTTCCTGTCTTTACTCCTTGTACCTTTATAAACAAATAATTTTACAAGGAAAGTTTTTGTACATTTACAAAAGCATGTGAAACTACAAAGAAATGTTTTGTCATTTTCAGAAAAAAAATTCAGGGCAAGAACTGTCAGTATAAGTACAAGGAAATCGTTTGTAGTATTAACAAACGTTACCTTTGTAACTTTACAAACTAATGGTTTTACAAAGAAATTTTCTGTACTTTTACAATAATTTGTAAAAGTACATAGAAAATCTTTGTAAATTTTATTTTACAACAAATTTTGTTAGAATGTAAGGCTGCAGGCGACCATAGAACACTGTCAATAACAAGTATAGATCTCTATATGCTAAATTATACTTCATGTTGTTCAGTAACTGCCGAACTTAACATATTTACCACCACGGAGATTTTTTGTTCATCTAGGTACAACCCACATTGCTATAGGATCTTTGAAGTGTTTCAGAACCCTTAAAACCACAACTAAATAAGCATTTTTTGTGCAAAAAAAATCTCGAAAATACCTACTTAAACCTATACCTTGTAATTTTACGAAAATTTATGTTGTATTTCTTTTGGAAGGACAACTACTGTAATGTTACAGGTAAAATATTCGGGAACTGGGTTTCCAAGGATTTTCCTTGTAAAAGTACAAAACTAGTTTTAAAGAGTATATTACTGTAGACCTCACCGAGATTTAAAAAACGTCAGTGGTAGTATATACGTAAGTACTGAGCAATACTGAAAATAGTTTCACATGTATATCGTTATCCTTGCCTTGCGTCAGAGCTGCATAAGACACCGTTTTATTTGTGGGAAGGATGGTGTAAAGGTTAAAAAACATTACAAAACGAATCTAAGTTCTTCCCTACAAATATTGGTCTTGAATTATTGCCGTATATTACGCGTCAACACCTCCTCAGGTTGCCGCAAACCTTGCCCGTAATCTCCAACACCTCGTAACTGGAATAGTGAAAACAAATATGGAATCTAAGATTCCCGAAGTTCTCCTCCTCCGACTGACAACTTATGCAACGAAAAATTAAAGTTTAAATGAGAAAAAACACGATATGCAATTATATCTATACTAACGTATGGCACAAATAGTATTTTTGTACGTTGAAAGCTTAAATATAATAAAGAAAATTACATTATGAACAATAATTACTTGATATTAAATTTTGCTAAATAGCGTGTTTTTATGTATGCATTACGGAGGGGCTGAATATTGTACCCTACTTCGGGCGTCTTTGGGGAAAATGAGGTTCTCGGTGTTTAACAATGGAGTTGCGAGCTATGATTCTCTTGCTATATGCTCCATGATAATGTTCTTCAACGTCGGCGCTCATTAGTGTTCTCATACCACGTCGAATTGGTCCAGCCATCCCTAACTACGACGTCACGTACCTCACAACTCTGATTGCACTCTCGGCTTCTATATCAGAAACCCCAACTTCGAACTGTTGTCTCAGAAATCTCGAGATCGGGAAAATCATCCTGGCTGGCATTGGAACTGTGTGACAGTATGTTCGGAGTTACGTTTTTTCTCCGAGATCAGTAAACGTCCATCCGCAATACGAAAAGAAAACACACTTCGGAATACTTGCGAATGTGACTTTCAAGACACCACGAACATTGGAAGCATTATTTTAAACCCCTCAAACTTGGTAATAATAAGGTTTTTCACGCGATTGTTTCTCAGTATTTACGTAACGGATTTGTTCGAAAGATAGGTCTACTAGTACATTGGACTTTGCTACAGCAACGCGTGTAACAAAAATACAGTGTCACCACTCAAAGTCGCACAGTAAAAACGTTACGGTGGGAACATTGCGCGCGTGTTTACAACTCTGGGTGTAGAGGTGACATCACAATACACGTGTCGGCCGACGTCACTCGTAGCGCCTCATCGAAATACGCCTCTCACATAGAAACACGCCCTTCACCAGGCTGTCGCCTTAATTGTGCGTAGATAATAAACGCTGAAAACATCCATTGATGTCTACGCTTTTTTGAAGCCTATATGGATAAAATACTCAATAGCAATCCTAGATAATTGTATTTACCAAATTGATGAGTAAATATTTATTAAGAATTACTAATTCGTTACTTGTGATCTCTTGCACCGCAGTTAAAGGCACGAGGTTCCGGCGTCAGAGATTGTGCCTCAGAAGTTCGTAACACTGGAAACAATTTTGTTTGAAACGTTGGCTAAAACTATTGTCTAGCTATTGCTTAATTTTCCCAAATTGACTTCAAGAAACCTACAGTTAAAAATATTATGCTTTTAGCGTTGAATTATGTACCACGCCATCTTAAACAAGGTGTCGTATAATTGCATGTCAATATTTCGGATGAACAATGCTCATATCTAGGAGAAAAATTTATGTTTTATAAACATATGTCCAAAAATGCATTATTCCTATACCAGTACATGACGTACGATGCGTAGCGCGTCACCTGGACCGTGTTACTGTATAATGCCATCGCAGTTACTGGTAGCCGCTACATACCAAGACACGTTTTATTTTTCTATCTGATATAGCATTCCACACAAGCATGATCCTAACCGTGCACTATGCACATTACGTAATGCGATTTGCAGCACAGGAATGGTATGTTTTAGACTTATTAACATAAGAACATAATTTTTGTTCTCCAGATGTGAGGACTTTCCCCCAAAATATTGTCATGCAATCTGACAACATATTTCTATATACTGAAGGCTTTCCCTTGAAAGTTCTTCTAGCGACCAGGCGAAGAAGAAAATGGCGTATCGTGAATAATCTGTAAGTGATCAGCCTGTCATATTTTGCTCATTGTTATTTCTTACTTTTTGTGACGTGGCGCTGCACGAGCCGGTGTGTTTTATTTTTTTTGTTGCACATTTTCTATTGCACTGAAAGATATTTTTTGTTGTATGTACAATAATTCTGTTAAAATAGGTACAACAGTCCAGTACAGCGGTCGGTACAATATAAATATTGTTCTTGCAAAAATGTGTTCTGTAGAAGTAACAATATTTTCTGTAAACGTAAGATGACATATTGTTCCTTCTACAAAATATACCATTACTTGTACAGAACAGATTGTTGTATAAACAATCGATTTTCACACAATTATAGTACCTACAACGGTACGTTTCTTTCAGTGTGATTAGTCATTTTAGGAAACAGTAAGTTTTCTCCGACTCAGCAACATTTTCTACCAGCGTCATATATGTAGTAAAACACTTAAATTTTTAATTCAAATTATGATTCGCATCAGCGCTTTGACGAGGGATTTCGCATGATAAGGGTGATTCGCTGGTGGCAGATACGGCATACGAAGGCATCGATGTCCGAGTAGATGGAGTTGGGTTCGTCGGGTTAAAGTTAATTAGCGTGATTGCGTAACGTCTGTCAGCGTGTTCGCGCGGGGGTGTTGCGTGGGGGGTTTGTCGACTCACCCACACACCTACATCCGCTCTCGAGGGCGAGTCGTCGCTCTACTGGCTCTCGGCGGAATTCGAGAGCGTCGCGGGCACGCGGGCGTAACTGTTTCACTCGTCAAATATCAGAGTTCATTTTCGGGCCCAACGTCGCGGATGGCATGCCAGATTTCCGCGTGGGCGGACATCACCTCTGTTTACACTTGCTTACTATGTTTGCTCAGAAACTGAGATTATTCTCGCATTGTCTGCTAGCAGACTGGACTCCATACTACTATACTGCCCTGCTTAGGAATAAAGCAGTAACTACATCAACGGCACAATTGAGAAAAAATTAAGTTAAAGATGTGTCTCAATCCCGTCCATTTATCTGTTCCGAATATGTTTGCAAATATGTTAAAATAGTGAAAACAATTTCTTAAATTCCATTTCCGAAAAAAAAATTACAACCTTATTTACTTAAAACAACTTAAAACCAATATTTTTTACAAACATGTATGTACCCATTATTGAATAAATAAATATAAAAGGACTTAAAGTTACTGCATGGTTTATAGTATTGCCTATAATACTAACATCATATTACAAATTAAGAAAGCACTATCATTGCAGTTACTGCTTCTTATACGAGGAATATGCTCTTACTGCCTTCTGCCATTGTTAGACTTGTAAAAACTACAAAAACAGTACGTGTTTCCTTCCTATAATTCCTACGTGCAATAAATTATACTGCATTTTTGGTGTGCAAATAATGTAGAATTTCAAGACGAATCCGACGATAGCAAAAACTCAATTTTTATTTTTCTGTAGTTACTGCCTTCTTCCTAAGCAGGTCAGTATATACTCATCTCAATCCAGTTGACGGACAGCTTCTATGACACTCTACGAAGAACTTTTTGAGCCAATATACAGGCTAAGTTCAATAGCAAAATACCCACTATATTGTTATGCAAGTACCCAAAGTACGAGATCCCGGAGCGTATAATGTCACGGAGTGTGTTCGGGTGAGCGTAAACCACTGAATTCCTGCATGTCGACAAATAATAACGTGAAATTTTCAGGTCTCTACCCATAAAGTCACTACATTTTAAAAGTTATGAAGGCACCTACTTTTTATATCTTTAAGATGTCTTATGAATTGTCAGTAAATACACTGTAAAAATTTTTCTCCGTAGATTTACGGAATTCCCGGTAAAAATTTCTCCGGATACCTCCGTGAATTCACGGAAACGTATTTCCTAATCCAACAGAAGTTTCCGTGAAACAGTTTCATCACACGGAACTGAGCCATACTTACATCTTATATTGCTACAATTTAATTTGTACGGATTTGCAGGTTTACCTGTGATGTTATTAAAAAATATCGTTAGTAGTTAATGCTCTCTATAACCCATAATTTTACGATTTTTTCCGTGCAAGTGCCCGCAGACTTAAGAACATATTACGTATGATTCCGCAGTGTTTATTTACTATAGTCATTTCCGTACTTTAATTTTACGGACATTATTTCCGTTTATTAACTACACATTTCCGCTCAAAGTTATAACGGTGTACATGAGAGTATTTCGAGTGGTACCAAATGCCAGTAGAAATTTTAGTATGTTATTAAGGAGTAGGCTTACTAAACAACAGTTACTAAAAACTCTCACAAACATAAGGTGACACTGTTAAAAATAATTATCGTTCTTTTACGGAGAAGTGCTGATAAAATATTCTCCAGAAGTGTCCGTTAATAACAGAAGGCATCTAGCTCCTCTTATAGAAACTCGCATATGTATCTTCTATAGAATGCGGGCACAATAATGCGTACGATTAATTTTCAGTTTCTTCTCGTAGTTTTACACGTGTTTAATTAACGGAACGAAATTACGTATAACAAAATAATGTGTACGTTAATTAAACAGACATTTCCGTAAAATTATCCGCAAATTCACGGAAATTTTTTACAGTGTACTTTGTTATTTTAAAGTAAACCTGAGTCTACAATTTCACCGTAAGTAGTGTAATTTTTTGTCTTACAGAATTACAGACATGACATAATGTTAACAGTAATTGACATAATAGATTTCAAAATTTACTGAAGCTAAAGAAATGGAGAGTGACGTCCCAAATCAGTCTTCGGATGTTGTAACGCTGGCTCACTTTGTTATAATTGTCATTATAAAAGAAAGATTCAGTTTAGTCGAATAAAATACGCTTGGACAACCAAGCAATCGGCTAATGCAGTTGTAATTTTTTTTTTCCTTCTGCTGGAACAATTTCCTTTCTTATATAATATTTGGTTCGCACAACTAAATATTTTGCTTCCCACAGAGTTCCGTTCAGAAATATTAAATAAAATGTGTGTAACATTTATATATCCTAAGAACGTTATCACTGCAAGATAAAAATTAACTGCATTTAAAAAAACAGGTTTTAAAAGAATTACTTTTATTTAAGAATTTTCAAAACTTAATAATTGTTTTTACATTTTTAATCGTCTTAATTGAACTTACGTTTCTTTTCAATATTGTTTTATTCTTGGCGGCCAGTCATTCCACAGTTAGCATGCTAAGTAAGTAAACGTCTTTTTGTGAAAAAAGTGGTGGCCGAAAGGTCTGACCATTACCCTCCAACCAAGGGAAATCCGGGTTCGATTCCCGGTCGGGGTCGGTCCCCGGATATCCGCTTGTGTGAATCGTGCCGGACGATGCTGTTGGACGGCGGGTTTTCTCAGGAATCTCCGGTTTCACCCGCCTTCTCATTCCCTCGCTGCTCCATACTTCACCTCATGTCACCCCTCACCATCTCTTAAGAATACGAGGTCAAGCGCTGACCAAAAATCTCTCATTCACTCTCACTCACTCTGTGATTGATGATGACTGGATTTAGTTACCTGGACATACTCCAGTGCGAAATATATATTTCGCAATGGCTTATGTCCAAGAAACTAAATTCAGTCATGCACTCCCATTGCACAGTTCTTTCAAAGATCATTGATTAATTTACAGTACCGGCTAGACTGAGCGGTAATGTTTGTAGCATTCTTACGGAACTTATATTTTGCCGAAAGTGTGACAGCAACGCTGAAATAAAATTCAAATTTTTTCATCTCTAAAACGTGTGTAATAACTATCCTAACAGGATAATGTAAATTTCATGCTGACTGCCCCATCAATGTTACAAATATCTCGGAATGTGATTGCAAACCACGCCATGCACTAGCACAAAGTTTGGTTGCAACAAACTAAATAAGCGTTGCATAATATTTCTTAATACATTTTTACATTTGCGTCAAAAATGTATTTTATTGCCAGGTGTTAGAAGGTTATCAACTTAAGAACACGTTTTGTTGCGTAAACAAAGTCGCCATGTCCCATACTTGGTTCAAATTAACAAATATTATTTTGCGCCAGTAACTTATATTTTTATTTGACAGTTGTTATACAAATTTTCGTTAAAATTTTTTTCCAGTGTATATTCTGTCTATGACCTACGTACCGGCAGAACTGCTGTCACTAAATTTGGATTGTTTCTGGCGTATTATTTTACAACTTACGAAAATTAACCAACATAATTAACCAACCACAACCATACAGCAACGATACAATTTGGACTAAAAACGTTTGTCAGTAGATTTCTTACAACACAGTGAAACATCTAATAAAGTGTTTTTACAATATTGGCATTAATTAGGTGGCAGCCAGTCACGGTGCTTAAAATACTTTGCACTGTATTCGTAAATCCGATTTTTTTTAAAACTCTTCCGCGTGGGCCCAGCGTACAAACTTACGAAAACAAAATTCACTTCAGAGAGTTTCCACATAGTAAATACCGTAAAACAAAATTAATCCGCAGGAAACGTAAAAAAAAAAAAATACTAACATTAATGAATTAATCAGAATCCCACAGCTGCGTGTGATATTAGATGTAGACGTTTGGTTGGTTACATTTTCAAGGATAATTACCTGCACAACACATTTAGTCTATAGACGATAAAGAGCTTGAATACGTGTGTGTGTGTGCGCGCGCGTGCATGCATGCATGCTTGCGTACGGCAAGTAGCTTTTTTCGTGTGACAATTGTGGGTTATTTAAAGTTTATGCGTGACCGATTTAATACACTTTGTCCACTTACATGTTAAGGATGTTGTAGAAGTAATGCACTGTAGTTCCTTAATCTACGCGTGATCGATCAAAATACACAAATTTTGTCGGTTTAAAAATTTTTACAGTGATTTAAAATTGAATCTCTAGGTCTACATGCTCTCATAGTGGTTCCTGAATTATTTAGAACATGGATTGTGTGATTTGTGCACAAAGGCAAGCTTTCAAAAGTATCCAGTTTATTGAATATCACGTTTCAATACACTGCTACGCGTATTGACTCGTATCGTCGGTCAAAAAGATGAGGAAAGAGAACGAGTTAAAAAATATTTCCTTTTAGATAACCGCTGCTTGGATGCAAAATCTCTTTTCCTGCGGTATTTATAAGCGATTTCATTCACGAGAGAAAGTAAAGAAGCTGAAAGTACAGGTATTTTTTTTATCTTTTCTTTGTGGGCTCCGAATATCCACCGAGCATCGCTTGAGTTGCTCTCGGATGTTGCGTAGCTTGGGTACGCTGTTAGAATTCGTTCCAAAGCTAATTGGCTGTTTATACATACTTTTGAATAAACGGACACTGCCAATAAATGTATAATGTACTATCGACAACTGAACGTTAGGTACGTATATTATAAGAAATGTTATAGGTACCTTCTTGAAAACACCTACGATCCGTTATGGTATATAAACTTGTTTTGTCTTAAACGAAGTCTATGAAGCAGTTATGTAAGCAATAATTATAATAATAGAAAAAACTAATACATGCCAGAATGTTATGTAGTTTAATACAATATATTACTGTTCTTCAATTATTATACACAATTATGCATGTAACACACATATACATATATAACATCACTAGGTGTCAAGTGTCTGGTAAATGGTAGTTCATTTTTGGACACTTTTTAGGTAAACTTATGCCATGCTAAAGTATAGCCAATTAACAGTTTTAAAATTAACAGTTTTAAAAAGGCTATATGGTATGTAATAACAACCGGGCTTGTCTGATATTGTATTGTCTGAAAGAAAAATTTTTCTGCTGGAAAATGACAGCGCAAATACCTGTTATTTTACCACCTTCAACTATCATGCAAGCAGTTAGGAGAAGAAATACGCCATTCTGGCATGAAAACGCAATTGAATACTACTATACAGATATGAAGATGAGATTAAAAATGTTGCAGGGCTGTAATGTGATAGAGATGCAATTGCAGCTTTACGAAGCGCTTATCGGTTAATGAAATAACCGACTATGCGCCAATTGTTAGTTATCAGTAAAACAAGCGTAAATTTTCTAGAGATTTTAAACAGTCATACAAGAAATATTTCATTCCTAGTACGTATGACTAAAGTAATTGTTGTAAGACTATTACGAAGCTGAACAATATTTTATACGCAACTACCAATTGGTGCATAGACGATTAATGCATTACATTGTCACTATGAGAATTATAATAAAAGCTTTACATAATATCGTGAAATACATATTTAGTTTATGCCTTAAACGATGAGTGTATCTACGTAGCAGTTATGTAGGTATTTTTTTTTTGTGGTCTGTTGTGAATAGTCGTTTGGTTTTCAGGATATTTTGTGTTCCTAACATTGTCTCATCTTTACTTGCTCTCTATGTAAATTTAAGCATTGTTTCGGAAAAATTAAATATTAGATTTAATTTATGAAACGCCATTTATCAACTCTCAAATACGTACAGTGAGATAAACTATATTTCTTATTTTAACAACCAGTTGGTTGCCTAGAGTAAAACGATGTTTTCTCACTAAAATAATTATTTTTGGACCAAAATAATTTAATAATTTTTTAGCAGTTTATGCAAAACGACTAATTTCAAATTTGACGGAAGCGGCTGAGGCCAATGTTAAAGAAACACTAAGGTGTTAACCTCAAATTATTTAGGAAAACCTCGAAACATCTCAGGAAGATCATATACATGACATCAAAGACACATCTCACATAGCAGGTGAATTGTTTTAGGGCAATGGTGCACAAACATCTTTGATTTACAGTATTTTTCTCACTACAAACATTCCTGGAGGCGTATAAACATTTCCGACATTTCATGCTTTATAAATGCTATACTGCTACATATGTTTATATCGCACTTCCATATTATCTTACTTTTCTTTGAAGATGAGGAATAACATTTTCATTATTATGTTTCTACAAATTTCAGATTATATGGGAGTAATGTGTTACGTAGCAATGTAAAAAGGTGTAGTTGACTAGCATTTAGCATTTATTTAGAATAATTCTTGTAGCGGAGAAAAACACTGTAAATTAAAGATGGTCTTGCACCATTATCTTTTATTGCGCTACTCTGCGGCTTGGAAGAAGAGTCTGGCATTGCAGCTACTCTGCGTATTTTATAATTATTATCTTTGGCTGCGTCTGTGTATGTGAGGCACAGCGTTGATGGAACGCTGAGGGTGTCGTCGGTCGACCTACGTAATGCAGTATCACCTCCGTGCAAATCTGGCAGTGGACGCGCTGAGCGATGATATTATTCATTTTCCTATGGGACTTTATAAGCGGTGACTATGTCCTTTTATTTAAGAAACCTATGTTTCAGATTACAACGTAGATTTCTGTATTTTTTTTTTTTTTTTATTCGAGACCGGTTGGAATTTTTCTCGATACGGCAGCCTGACATAGCCGTCATTGGCCATTTTTAAAGGTCTGAAAATCGTGTTCCTAACAAACGATGCAAATTTATAAACTGATAAAAGTATTGCTTGAATGTGTGTGATAATTTTGTAGATGTACAAACGTAATGCGCGATCAGGTGTTTCTTAAACTAGAGGGTAGGTGGGCTTTGCGTCCCGTTGACAGCGAGGTCATTAGAGACGGTGAGACACAAATAAGGCACATTCAACGGCACTAGCTGGGATAGGAGTCTGTCATGGCTTTGTTAAGAGTGCATGACACACTCTAAATCTTAATTAGTGAATATTCACTGATTCACGCCGATGGATGGAGCAGTTTCAACAAATTGAATCAGTGAGAAACGACTAACTATTCACTGATTCAGATAAAGAGTGTCAACATTCCACAAGTTAATTAGTGAATGTCCACAGATCTTCCAGTAATTTTTCACTGATTCAATAAGTGAAACCTGTTATTTGAAAACAACTGAAAAAAACTGTGAATATTCACTGATTTACTTGTGAGGTTTTGTCCGTTTTAAAGGAAATCAGTGAATAATCACTAATTAAACAGTGACTATTTCCACTGATACAAATTGTTGAAACTGCTCCATCCATCAGCGTGAATCAGTGAATACTCACTAATTCAGATTTAGAGTGAATATAATACAGAGCTAAAAGCATCAGTTCAGAATTGCAGGTTTCTAGAAGACAATTTGCAAAAAAAACAGCTATCCCGGACAACTGTTTTTGACTACTTTCTGAGCAGACATTTTACTCGAGTTACTTATATCTGAAGTACAATCTCTGACGTCAAAATATCGTACACTTATAGCGGCGCAAGAGATCACGGTTAACAAATGCATCATTCTGAGTAAATATTTTGTCATAAAGTTTGTAAACATAATTATCAAGGATTGCTGTTATGTAGTTTTTCTATACTGACAAAAGTGTAGAACTCAATTGATGTATTCAGCGCCTGTTTATCCACCACGCCCTCTTATTAAGGAACCATCGCAGCATATGCCTGAAGCGATTTCGGGAACTCACTGAAAACATAAATAAGATGTCAGGAGCCGGAGATTGAACCTGGGCCCTCCCTAATGTTACGTTAAAAAAAATTAATAATTGCAACTCGCAGCAATGCGTTTCAGTGGCAGGTGGATAGATAGGAACCTCGTCTAGCCAGAGTTGGGAAGGAGAAATACTTGTGGCTGGGTCCTAGTGCGCCGTTGAAAGGCCCTGATGCACTGCAGATACCGACGCCACAATCGATTCCTAGCGTCGGCGCTAAACCTCTACCCCCCCCTCTTCACCTTATTATTATCCGACGGCGTGCTCACCATGTTTTGCGACTAGCCCGCTCGCAGCTCGAGCGATCACGCGATGCGGTGCTGAAGAGCCCAGCTACGACGATTTCCGCTCGCCAGAGGCAACTCACCACACCTCCCTCGCCCTCTCTACCCTAGTTCTCAATAGCATTCTACGTTATACATAGTTCGTGATAAATAGAGCCCACGATTTTTGGTGAAAAAAATTCTGCAACAGTTTGTTTCAATGCCTTATGAGCATATATGAAGCTCTGCTTCATGGTTACTAGCAGAATGTATTATTGCACAGACGTGGCTCATTTGACTTGTGCCAACAGGAACAAGGTTACTGCGACACCACATGTCTGTAATTTGCGGGTAGAACCCTAGACGTTGAGAATTTAAAACAGCCAATCCCTGACCACGAAACAGAGCTGCATATGTACACACAAGGCATTGAAACAAATTGTTGCAAAATTCTTTTCACCAAAAATCGTGGGCTCTAGTGATAAAGTGACCCCTTGAAGAAGACCTTCACGATTATAATAATAATTTATAAATATAGTTCATTCTGAACTCAGGCTTGACTAGGGTACAATCTATACACACTGATTATTACTATAGATGATGGTTTATCGCGAGAAAACTTGACTCTTTGCTTGGTTTTAAACGTATGTTCAGCGTATGAAAATATTACTGGCTTTTAGTTGTATGTGGAGCTTTTGCCCTATTTGAATGAGCCAATAAGAATCCCGCTATTGTAATATTTGATGTCTGTTATTGGTCTGCAGACAGCTACGTTGTGTCAAGACGTACATCACCCAATCACGTGTATGGCAATTGACAGCAGCGTTTTAGAGGGTATGTTGGCAGGAATAATTTTCGCGATATATCATCATTAGGGCCACGATTTTGTCGCGAAAAGATTTCTGCCCCACTTTGTTTCAGTGACTCACGTGCACATCGGCAGTTCTGTTTCAAGGTTATTGGCAGCGTGCCTATGTTCAGACACGTTTCTAATTTGACTGCACCAATCATAATAAGATTATTGTGAGTCTGTACGTCTATAATTTGCCAAAGCAAGTGAGAGTAAAATCATCCAACCACAGACGATGTAGAAGCGCTGCAGGTGTGCACATGACGCATCGAAACCAAATGTTGCAAAAATCTTTTCGCCATAAAATCGTGGCTCTAATCATCATCTATAATTATTACGTACACTGTAAAAAATACTAAATATTACTGGAAGCTTTTAACCTATATGCACTATGGGTCACGTACCACCTTGTAAATAAAGCAAATGAACAGCCTTGTTACTTTACAAGTCTGATAACTCCAGTATAAATTTGACTTGACTGTTTCCTAAGAATATATAGGAACGCTTCCATTGATGCGTGGGAAGCAGTTTTACCAAATATATTTTCTTAACACTACTATGCATCTGTATGCCGAATTTTAAAGTAACTTTTTACAGTTTAGGTTACTTTGTTTATGTTAAAAAGTGTTAGGAATCTGTAAGTCATCGGAAAGGAAAAAATTAACTATTGTTTCAAAGTGCTCACTCTATTCCGAATCATACTCGTTTCACTTCTTCAACCAGACACTCATCATCACTTCAGTCAACTTGCTTGTTAGAGAGGAGCTTGACTCCCAGTCGAGAACACAAACACGTAAATACAGTTTCATACATCAACACTCAATCGTACAGCCCTAGCGGCCACAAATGTTCCTCATAGATGCACAGCACCTCCGCCAGTCCTTCAGATAACCATCATATAAGATTTAACAAATAATTTTATGTTAACACTATATTAATTTATTTTTACCTACATTTCGCAGAGTTGAATAGAAAAACATTATGAATAGTTACATTTATTGCTCTACCACGCACAACTTCAAAACGTAAACATTAAAATTGTTTTTATTTCCGAAGCTGGCCGATTGCTCTCTCGGAAATCTTCGGGCGCTGGACTTCGGTTATATTCGGGTACTACGTTCGGGATTCGTCGGCGTGTACCCTGAGCGTCGTGAAAAGTAGGCTACTCCGTGCTTGTCGAACTGCGAACATATGCCTCGTATCGCGAATGAGCGTAACTTTTCAGAGTGAAAATTTGAATAAATGTTTTAAAATTTAGTAACTAAACGCTCTTGATGATTGTTACCACCGCCAGTCTTATGTCAGGGGTGAAATTTGTTTTGACATTCGCCCAAACGAGTTATAGAAGCTTCAGTTTTCGGTCTCGTGACACTATAAAGCCTTGAGGGGCATATGAGAACTCGGCTACAATTAACAGTGCTGATTATAGAAGTGGTACTTGTCTTATGAAAAGGGTCAGGTTTAGATATGTGACCAAGAACCAATCGTGTGTAAGGCAAATGTCTTGAATTTATTTTTAAGAAAATGAGCATTATGTTTTAGTAAACACTATTTCTGAACAACCGAAATTAATACTGTAGACGCCTGACTGGGGTTAACGGAAAACAAATTAAAATAAATAAATATACTACAAATGCAATTAAATATTAGATTCGAAAAAAAAATACATGTGTAATGAAATAAAAATGGTATCGAAATTATATCCAATATAAGAATTCTGAGTCGTATGATTTCAGAACTTCGAGAAAGGAGAAACAAATTAAGGAAATAGGCACATTTTGTTTGAGAAATTATGGGAGTTCTATACGTTTTTTTATTAATAAAAAAATTCGGAATATTAATTAAGAAATTTTGCCGAACACATGGCCACCGAAGATTGTCTAGTGCACCCGAGCACACCCGAGGTTCACCTACCACCCCACATCTCTGGTCCGCTCACACTTTACTATAATGCGTATTTTAGCGGTTGAATTGTTCACAAGCTGATAGCAAGTGTTTACTAAAGCGGTTTGCATTTACAAGAGATTGCTAGAATGCAATAATTCAGTGAACATAAATGGCTACCACCGTGCAGTTACGAAATTATGTTCTTGCTAATGCCTTATCAGGAATAGAACTGGACTGCATAAAGCAAAACACTTCTTCCTGAATATGTATGTTAGAAAATGGACTGCTGTCACTATTTTACATGTACAACATAATAAATTGTAGAAGGAAATTAAAGAATGCAGTTGCATAAAATGAAAAATTAATTACTGAAGTCTCGTCCATATTGCATCAAAATACAGTTTGTTTTGATTTCAGATTTATTCGAGTTAAAACAGGAAATAATGGTAAAGTTGAAGATCCTGTGAACAAACACTGTACCTGTCCTCCTGCCTCAGTTGTAGGAAACATGCGAAACCTTCAACCTGTTTACAGTATGTTTGCAAACACCGCTGTAAAAACGAACGCTAAAATGCTTTGTTTACAGAACCGGTACCAATTCAACCGCTAAAGTACACAAATTACTACACGCCTAGTACGCACATTAGCTTACTAGCCCAATTTTCCAGATTATTTAGACATATCAAGGCCTATCCATTCTGGACTGGTGGCAGTATTAGTCACTACCAGAAAGTAAATTAAATTAAAACGGAACTGTGAGCTAACGGACGTAATTATTACGTTATACGGAATAGTAATTAAAAGTAAAATTAACTTTTGAAATTCTTACAGTGCTGAATTGATAAAAAAAAATTGTTTTAACATAATTAACATAGACAATCTTTAAAAAATGAATTTAATAACAAAATTATTTTTTCGGGTAAGACTTGCAAAACACGAAGAGAATCTGATGGCATACATATATATCTGAAAGAAAATTCGAAAAAACTTGCTTTATTTTCGTCCGGAGTTCTATAGGATGACCATGTATAATGATATATCTCAACATCGCCATAAACAACTTTGCGAGTTTCACAAATCTTGGAAGTTTCTTTACACCAAGTTCACGAGGTTAACAACATAGAGCTTTCGTGCGTAGTTTCGATAGTAAATGACCAATATTTAAATTAAAATATCACTATTTATATGTTAAACATATTTCTGTTACTGAAGTTCGAAGCCTTGGTATCACAATGTAGGATTGGTTTATCCTTTAATCTCACAAAACGTCAATATAAGCTCAAACCAATATGGCAGTTGAACCACCTAACTAGTAAACAACGTCGTATACTTTTCAAAGGTACAGCTCTGTATACTTAATCAATATTTCGAACAATTCTTTTGGTGACTGGTTGTACTAAATACAGAAATGTTCATACTTGAAGGGAATTTGGATAGATTCTAAAAGACCACGTTGTTGTTTCTTCGTCGTGCATTATATTTTGGTGGCCACAAAGTTCTTTTTATTTTCTTCCAGTGTTCTGGGCGGATTTTTTCATAAGTAACTGTGTGAGTTACTTCTCGAGATTTGCTACGCAACCCTAAGCGACGTAAACAAACAAAAATATCAGAACATGTAATGTCTTTTACACGCGACATTACACCTGCACAGGGCCCGGAAGTGGATATTGGCCCATACGGAAACATTACTCGATCTACTAGACAGAGTAGACATTGTTCTAAAACATGTCGGGAACCTTGTGCGTGTACAGTCCGGAACCTCACAATATTCAGCTCGGTCTCTTCGCCGGATATACTCAGGTCAACAATGCACAGGAGTGGGGTAGATAGCCACCAGCAGACAAATAAAAAGCGTACGTAAAAGTAAACAAACGCAGGCTCCCGCTTGTATATACAAAACAAAATATATTGTAAGGCGCTTGAGAGTCTGTTGAAGCAAAAAGACGGTTCGAAAATGTTGTGTTTTTGTTGGACGAGAAGACTGGAAGAGTGTATCAAGTAAAAAGATTGTGCTAGGAGAACGTAATTTAGGTATGAGATAAATTACACTATTATTAATAACAAGCCTTCTCAACACATACATTTTTATGTAAATTTTTTTAAAATATATATTAAACTCTCGATCAATGTTAAAAGCAGCGGTAATGTATCAAAGAACTTTCACTTTGCAATCCCTTATTCCTATGTACATTTTTTGGGGTTAACGCTAGCTTTTTTGGACAGTACATATTAGAAAGTACGCAATTTTAATGCCGTATATCTATCAATTCTGCACTGTCCGAAATTGGTCTAATATCACATGCCTGCCATATCGGCGACTGAAATATATCGCTTCTTCAGATTTTACCGCGATTATTAAATACGCGGCCAACATACAACTGTTCGAGTAAATAATCTCGGGGAAAAAAACAAACTGTTAAACATCCACCGACTGTGTGGATACGATCACGTGACCAATACTACCGAGTTGATTATACGTACTACGTTTAAGTTAACGCCTATGCCACCTTTGTCACTTCCCGATATTTTCCATCCACCTTCAAATTCACACTCTTCTTCCTGTCCACGTGCAGTCGGTGGGGAGTGAATGTGAATAAAAAAAGTATTGTATTGTTGCTTGTTCCCCTTACATTTGTGCCGTCACTCAAATCCCGCCCAGAGTCACGCAATTTCAACATTATCAGCCTTGCGCACGCACGAGACTAGTTCGTATCATCGTCGTAATTTCGGGATCCGTGTTGAAAGGAGAAAAGAGAAATGTCAGCCGCTGGAAGGATAATTGAAAACGTACGGCAAACCACGCCCATAGAAACCCACCTTTCCCCTCCCCCAACAGACATAGGTTGCTGTTGACTAGACTCACCAGTCAGCAGTGATGTTCAGACACATAGATTCTTGGTGAAAAGAATTGTGCACCGACGTGTTCCATTACCTTACGTGTACATTATCCAGCTCTGCTTCTTGTTTATTGGCAGTATGTTGAAGCACAGAGACGTCACTCATTTCACCGTGCTTATCAGAACAAGGTTAAGGGGCACTGAAACAAATTGACCTTTAGAATTTTGTACGATATCGAGCGAGCGGCTGGAATATTCAGTCGTCAATAAAATATGTTAACTATTCATCAAAACTCGATGAGATTTATTTTTATTAATTTTTTTAGACATTTCATAATTAAATATTTTATTATTATTTATTGATGGATGTATCCTATTTTTGTCAAAGGGAGAAATTTGGTAATACAACTTGAATAAATGTTATGGCTCAAAAGCAATAATACGAGAAAATATTGCTTTAGCAGACTGTCATATCTGGAAAAATAACAACCGAATTCGATAAAAAAACTATAGAAACAAGCGTTAGACTTTGAACAATGCTGACCATAGATAAATTTATGTGGTTACTGCTTAAAGTTTCATAGGAAAAACAGATAATAGTAAAGCACTGCACGCCAGCAGAGTGGCTTGCGCGGAGAGGCGATAATACATTACCTACGTCGGTCAACGGCAACCTTACCGCTCCTGCGTCACACACACAAACGCAGCCTATCTAGGGAGGCCCCTTAATGTTTGGCACCGTTGCTTAGCGGACCCGAACTGCAGATACGAGACTATGTGGATTATCTGGGATTCCGCGCAACACCAGCTGAGTTCCCTCGCTTTTTCTTCCACCCGTGAAAGCCGAGAAGAGCCCATAAATCGAATTCGGGAAAGGCACTCTTATCCTGGCCCTCCACCATCCTCTTAGGTCGAAGAGGAAAGGCAACTAGCTGGTGTTCGCAGCTTTAACGTTGTTAGGACCGCGACGACATTCGATACATCGACTGATGTGAAAGCCTTGTTATCCGCTTCAGTTTGAATATTGTATTGTAGTTTCTACACACCGTTCCTGAGGTTCTACCACACAATATATAGGAACACAGACGTGAAAAAAAGACGGTAGTACGGCTGACTCAGTCATACTTAGAACCACAATTATGTAGCGAAGATGACTGTGCTCCAATTTGTTTCAGTGCCATACGAACACCCCTTCTATTCTGTTTCATGGTTATTGGCAGCTTGTCTATATGAAGAGCCGTATCTAATTTGACTAAGCCAATTGCAATAACGCACCTGGAACATCACACGTCTATGATTTTCCGGTAGAATCCCAAGGCTCGTTTGAGTTAAATTATCCAATCACTGACTATGAAACGGAACTGCAGATGTGCACATAAGGCATTGAAACCAATTGATGCAAAAATCTTTCCGCCGTTAAACCGTGGCTCTAGTCATACTCACATAAACCATCTAAATGGCTTCGTTTGTCGGCAGTATGACGGAAACGCCTACCGCCAATCAGCGATAGTCGGCTGCCTTACTATTCAGAGCTAAGCCAATAGGAAACCTGCCAAACAGACACGTGGCTAGTATCAACAACCTAGGGAAACCAATAAACGTCGAAGTTCGCCCGTGTCATATGAGCCGCCACATTATTTCGTGTCTGTGTTATTATGTAGTTCATTGTACTTAAGTAATGTGACCATAGGCCTAAAGGCGATATAACATAGTGTCAGATTCTAGACTAGAATGTACAAGGTCCCATACCATAGCCGATACAGCAATTTGTCGCCTAATTTGGCAATATGATAACTAGAGGTACGTCAATTTCGCGGATTCATCTGGCAGCAGCCTAGACTTGTCACAGTCCTGTACACCCACTGGCCACAATCGATTATGGCTTACAACCGTACAGGCAGGTAGCAAGCGGTAGCACTTCGCATTATTTCCTTATTACGCGTTTAGTAGCAGCCGCCAGCAAGTCACAGACATGACAATGAAGTATACATAATTGGCGTTCAACCTGACCTGGAATGTATCTGCGAAATTTACGTGACTCTAATCCGATATCCAGTTGTGGTAATAGGATATGTCCTATTGTCTGTCACCAAGTTCTGTACAGGCTGTCGTAACTCACCAATCGTATTGCAGATTCATAGCGGGGGCGATTCTCGTGACAACTGCCTGAAACAGCGTAGAATTGCATATAAGAGTTTGAAAATCTGTTGAATGATTTAAAATAAGATAGTTCTAAATGCAAGTGTCCCAGAAACATTTTAAATTCTATTTCTAGTTATTCCTGCAGCTTAAAACGTAAAGTAGACAGTAAATTTAAGCAAATTAAGCTTTACAAATATAGTAAATGTGATTATTACTCCTCATGATTCGTAGTGTCGTCTTTGTGCAGTGGTTAGAGCGTCTAAGTAGTGATCTAATATTTTTGATGGTCGTTATTTTAAGGCCTTGTTACGGAGTTTTGCAGTGATTTCGAAAACATTTTTTTTTATTGCTACCTATTACTCATATCAAAATTTCGCTGCACAGTTTTGACACTTGTATGTTATAGTTTGTAGCTGAATTTTTTTGTTGAATTATACGGAACGTTTTTTTTTTTTAATTTAGATTTCTAGATTTTATTACCCAAAGTACCACGTTTTTCGTCCTGAAAATAAGCAAAAATGAAGGGAATTATTATTATTTTGCTGGCGAATGGTACATTATTTAAAAAAACGCGTCCACGGTATTGTGCAACGTGTGATTGCGCATTGACTCAAATTTTTCAAGACTTTTGGTAAAAAAATATTTGAGTTATTGGCACCAGTCTGAAAAAAAAAACTCGGGAACAAGCCCTTAAAACTGCGGATTACTTTTTACGCCTGGTGTACTTAATGAAAGTTGTATTCATTCTTTAAGAAATAAATTTAGGCTAATATCATGATAGTTTTCGCGAAAATAATTTGGCACCACTTTGTTTCCGATACTTACGTGCACATCTGCAGCTCTGCATCGTAGTCATTGGTGGCGTGTAAACACGTGACTTATTAGAAAAACTTCAAGACGCTGAGAGTTAAAAAAACCATTCATTGACCACGAATAAGTGCTTCTGGTGTACACGTAAGGCACTGAAACAAACTGACCTTTACAATTTTGTATTACGTTTTCTAACTTTACATTATCACTTGAGTGAGTCGAGACATGGTGATTCTGTTCAAAGAAGGATAAGCAGCAAAAACGGCCGTATGGACAAATGGTCGGAAATGTGTTCCAAGGGAGGTACACTTATTTGAATTGGAGATAATATAATTTTGACAGTGTAGATTGCGATGAATGAAATCTCACATGAGAAAATACAAGGCAAGTGGCAACCAGTGAGGGCACGTGGAAGTTGGTTTATGTGGAATCCATCTCGGACGTGCGGACACTGGAACAACGCAGTCATGCTACCCGTGGCAACATTCGGTTGTAGGACGGCGCATTTGAAGGTGTGCATCGGTCAATTTTTTTCCCTAACCTGCCCAACTACTGTGTTATATATGAAGTCCGGGGAAGGAGCGGGACTAAGTGCGTATCAGAGATGAACCCCATACGCCTACTAGGGGGAAGTTTCATGCAGAGGAGGCATGCACTGCGGCAGAGAGGGATTGGGCAGACATGGCCGCATCGGTCGTTTCTGCAACGTGTAAGCGCATGCTTTAGATGCCACTTCAAACACACGGTCTTAACAGTTACTGCTCGAGAAACCTAAGTGTGTTCTCGTAAAATATGTGAACTACAGCCGTCCCCCTCTCTGACATACCCCACCCACCTCCACTCCTTCGACCCGTTACACCCTCTCAGCCAATAGCGAGCAAGTAACACGGACGTCGCTACACGCACTGCGTACAGTCTCGTCAGCTGTAAAATGACAACCAGTGTGTAGTTAGTTGTGCAGGTCATGTCATTTTGCACCGCGCATCTACAGTGTATATCATTGAACAGAGGTACGTCAATTTCGCGGATTCATCTGGCAGTAGCCTAGATTGCTCAGTCCTGTACACGCTCTGGATACAGTCGATTATTCATTGGCTTACAACATTACAAGCGATAGCTCTATGAATCATTTCCTTATTTGCTACTGGCTTGCAGTAGTCAAATGCGTTTCGTGACAGCCGCCAACTAATCACACACGTGATCATGAAGTACTATATATTTTTGGCGTCCAACGAGACCTGGGATTTAATTGCGAAATTGACGTACCTCTACCTATTAGGCCTACTAGAGATGGTCGCTTACAATACGATTGGTGTGTACGGGGAGGGGGAGGGTCCCAAGACATTCCCCTTCACTGCCATCACACGACGACCTCGAAACATTAGCGCTCGTTCCTCCACTACTCGGGTCTACACTTAGGTTTGTCAAGTAGTAAATCGTGACAGCATGTCGTGCACTGAATTATTACTGTGCACAGATGGCGAATTAATAAATACCCTATAACTTGAGATGATGGTTTATCGCGGAAAACTTGACTGTTTGTTAGGTTTCAACGTACGTTCAGATTATTGAAAGTTTACTGGCTTCCGATTGTACACAGAGCTGTTTTCCTATTTGACTGAGCCAATAAGAATCCCGCTATTGTAATTTTTGATGCATATTATTGGCCTGCGAGAAGCTACATTGCGTGAGACGTACATCAACCAATCATACATAATGCAAGGAACTAACAGCGTTTCAAGGGTATGTTGGCATAAAAAATGTTCGCGATGTACCATAATCTCTACCTAAAACATACAAAACAATACATTTCCTGTCATATGTCCTTGTGACGATTTTTGCTCTGTATCCTCTAAGTGACTTTGTTCTGCAGTTTGTCTCATTGAACATTCGAATAAAATGTTATCTATTCAGCAAATAATAACGCAAAGTAAAATGGGGCCGTGGTTGTCGCAGTGGCTAGAGCACTCGCCTCCCACCAAGGCAATCCGTGTTCGATTTCCGACGTGGTCGGTCCCCGTATTTATGCGTGTGGTATGATACCACTGGTTGGTTAGGTTTTCTCAGGTATCTACCGTTTCCCCCGCCCATTCATTCCGGCGCTGCTCCATGCTCACATCATGTCACCCCTCGCCAGTGAGCCCTATCCAGCTGCCGCACAAGCATTGGTGCAGCGTGTTAGGAGATAGATTTTTTAAAGAAGAACTGCTACTAAACGTGCGTTCCGTATCTTTATCTACGAAAAGAAAACACGTTTCGAACTGTGCGTCTCTGTTTTTGTTTTTTAGGTATCATGCTTAGCAACAATCTTTCGGGACAGCTCAGAATGGCAAAAAATAACGGCATTTTCAGACTGCTGCCATGTAAAAAATACCAACCGAAATCGTAAAACGAAAATAGAGAAGCATGCGAGGAACTTTACTTTACACTCTCCATAAATAAAGCAATATAGCCACTGCTTACGGGCGCGGTTCACATCAGTTTTCAACGTCCATTTTTATTTTTATATTTGTACCAGATATATTTTTCTTATTTTAGACAAAAATTGTGATTAAATCTTCCTCTTAGGAAATTTTTGTATCCCTTATAGTTTTTGCGTAATGAGTCGTAAACGTCAAAATGTGCACTTTACGATTTTATGTACGCCACTAAAACCAACTGACATACAAAACCGAAAAAATTCGCATGGCATAACAATGTTGTAGGCTATGATTTGACATATATTAAAACAGCTGAATTTTTAAATGAAAATTAAAAAATTTCAACACTTTTTTAAATACATTTTTTTTTTGTTTAGCCAACACCATTGTTATACACTGTTAATTTTTTCGGTTTGGTATGTCAGTTAGTTTTAGCGGCGTGCATAAAACCGTAAATTAAAAATTTTGGCGTTTACGACTCACTACGCAAAAACTATGAGAGATACAAAAATTTCCTAAGAGGAAGATTTAATCACAACTTATCTCTAGAGATGATGGTATATCC
>PNEQ01030983.1:24897-78061 GCA_003012365.1 Medauroidea extradentata
AGCCTTGAAAACACTGACACAACGTAGCTGTCTGCAGACCAATAACATGCATTAAATATTAAAATAGCGGCATTCTTATTGGCTCAGTCAAATAGGGCAGTAGCTCCACGTACAAGGAAAAGCCAGTAATCTTTTGATAAGTTGAACGTATGTTGAAGCCTAGCAAATAGTCAAGTTTTCCCGCGATAAACCATCATCTGTACTTATCTCTAAAATAAGGAAATAAATATATATCTTGTACCAATGTAAAAATAAAAAAGACGTTGAAAACCGAGGTATTCTGCGCCCTTAATGTCCCATAGCAAAAAGCCAACAACCGAACACTGCACGCAGTTTTCGCATCCCACGCATAAAGGCGATACTGTTGTTGATACACGAGCCAATCTAGCTCTTATCTTCTGCCATTTTCCTTACATCAGACGAGGTAACTAGCGCCTGCTGAATAGGACATTTAAGACTTAGATGTTAAGCGCTGCCCAAAATCTTTTCATTCAAGCAAGGTAAAAATGTGTAAGGTGTCTGCAAGATAATGACTAGAGATGATGGTATATCGCGAAAATTATTTGTGGCAATATACCCTTGAAAACACTAGTTTTTGCGGCACGTATGATTTGTGATATATGTCTGACACATCGTAGCTGTCTGCAGACCAGTGATAGGCATCACATATTACAATATTGGGATTCTAATTACCTTAGTCAAATAGGGCAACACTCCACGAACAAGCGAAAGACAGTAATCTTTTCAAAAGGTGAACGTGCGTTGAAACCCAACAAACAGTCAAGTTTTCCCGCGATAAATCATCGTCTATAATAATTACAGTTACACAGAAAAAAACTGTTTTGTGGTCGCTTCAAAGTGTTTTGTCAGTATGGACCTCACAAAATAATTTTGTTGTGGTTACAATTTTTTTTGTTGTCATTAAAAAACTTTATTGGGGACAGCAACAATTTTTTGTGGTCACTACAAAAATATGTGGAAATAACCATTTTAACAAAACATTCTGCAGTGACTAATAAGTTTTTTTTTTTTTTTTTCAGAGTGCGAGTGTGTAGTTCGTGTCAAAATTTATTTTAATTTCACGATAAGCTCACCTATCAAATATCATGTCAGCTTGCCTCGCGTAGTAAAAATCTTCATAACCACAAATATTTTACATATTTAGCACAAGAAAAGTAATATGCTTGTACCTTTTTCACCAGAAGAGTGAAACATATGATCGTTTTAATACACGTATTGCTCACTAAATGTATAAAATATTCCTGTGTTTCCCAAAGTGTTTATTTGTTATTAGATTTGTTTAATTTTACATCTGGTTGCTGCATATTTCGTAGTTTTCGGTAGCTAGCGTACATAACTTATAATCTCAAGTAAATAATCTACAATTGTATATCATACTTTATTTAAGAGTGTGTGTGTATGTTTAATATATAAGCGAGAAAAATAAACAAAAGAATCGCAATTAACGAGTCCCTATGAAAAAAAACTATTTATATTCATTTATAAATATTGATTTACTCTCGGTATTTTGTCCTGTGTTTTTCGGTAATAGCCCTTTATTGCCATACTCGTGTTTATAAACGTACATACGTGCATGAACTGTGTATGTATTAATACAAATAAATAACATTAGTGTTTTGTGTTTTTTCCGAAGTTACAATGAACCCTTTTAAACGCTCTTGTGTTAGTCTTCGATTACCGAAATTACGGGTCTCTACGAAAATGTCTGCACGATTTACTCTGCGAATATCCGTACCAATGTGAATTTTTATTTTAGTCGTGTTTACCCAAGCACAGAAATTGGATTGGATTTGCACTGAACGCTAATGTTCACAATGCGAAAAGATATCTGGTATTAACACGACACCCCAATAAGAATAAAAATACTGCTTCCGCTGGAATCATAAAATTTTATTCTTCCTTCTTTCTCTATCTCTCTCTCTCTCTCTCTCTCTCTCTCTCCCTCTGTCGACGAGAAGGCTTAAGAGAGAGACAGAAAGATAGGAATGAGAGAATATTTTTCGTTCCGTTAGAATTTCCATATTTAAACTTTAGTTTGGGCAAGTTATATAATGTAACATGGAGATGATTCCATCTGGGAAAAGATTCCATTCATACAGATTTTTATAATCTCATTATTTAAACTTTTCTTAAGAAATTATAGTTCATACAAAAATGCCCAACAGAAGTAGTATATATTTTTTTATTTAAACATTAAGGCTTTAAATAGTCATCAGTGTTGCATTTTCCTTCTAGTCATACCGTATATGATTATAAAATTGTTCCCATTGAATTGACAACTCATTCATCTTTAATACTTTCTTAGGATTCGTAAAAATAATGTATTAATATAATTCTTGCAAAAATGTTCTAAATAATCTGATACTTTTTCTATTATTGCACATTCTGTACCTATTTTATAGCCTTACGTAGCGAAGTCTGAATGCAATAATATGATGATGGCGTAGCAAAAATGCTTAATATTAGTTTTACAATACAAACTAAATTTTTCAGTAGTTACTATTCGGCACCACGTTTGCAATATAATTGGGAATAAGTAATCAGATCTTCAAGATATCTATTGTGGTTACCGAGATGTTAAGTCAGAGCTGTATGTATTCCACGTAAGAGATAACAAGAATACTCTTACATATTTTGAGTAACTCTGTGGACTATAATATAGATGTTGAATAGATTTCATGG
Organism: Medauroidea extradentata; assembly: GCA_003012365.1. NCBI lineage: Eukaryota > Metazoa > Arthropoda > Insecta > Phasmatodea > Phasmatidae > Medauroidea > Medauroidea extradentata. Next base: position 27,601 of record PNEQ01030983.1, read on the forward strand.
TTTGGTTTAAGTTAACTTTATTTTAAACAGGTACTATAGTAATTGTATTTTCGACTGAAAAAGTGGCAAGTATTAAACTAACGGCAAGCCTTTGAGTTTACTGCTGTTTCTTGGTGAAATACCGAAAGTGTATTTTGTTATCTATTTATAAAATGCGTAACTAGGTATATGTTTTAGTTTTTCGCGGAATTGCAGTTATTTAGCTCAACTTTTACAGCGTGGAAAATTTTTAAAATGTGATTACGAAACAGTTTTATGAGAACCCATTTTTTGTTTTACTATTGGTAGATATGTCATTAACCTTGAAAAAGTGTGTGTACAGTCGCGGGTATGCCATTGCTACATAGATGGTTCCTCCTAATTTCTCCAGGATATGGCAAGGCCATGGCCAGTTCCTTTGCTTGTGTGAAAATGTGTGTAACCGTCTCTTATGACCTCGCTGTCGACGAGACGTAAAACTCGCTACTTACCGACACTTGATAAATAATGTTCTAGTTTGTAACTACAGAAATATTTACTTTAATTAAAAATCATTACTATGAATAGTTAGTATGCCAGCCTCTTTCTTACTTTTGAGACACGGAAACGGGTAACGCGATATGTCGAATATAACACACCAGTCAAACACCTCATCGCCTCTATGCGCGAATGACTTAAGGCCTTGTTACCGAGTTTTGCAGTGATTTCGAAAATACTTTGTTATTGCTACCTAATACTCATATCAAAATTACGCTGCACAGTTTTGATACTTATATGTTATAACTTGTAGCTGAATTTTTTCGTAGAATTATACTGAACTGTTTTTTAGATTTCATTACCCAAAGTACCACGTTTTTCGTCGTGAAAATAAGCGAAAATGAAGGAAATTACTATTATTTTTTTTTTTTTTGCTGCGAATGGTACGTTATTTTAAAAAAAGCGTCCGCAGTATTGTGCACCGTGTGATTGCACATTGACTCACATTTTTTCAAAACTTCTGGTTAAGAAATATTTGAGTTATTGGCACCAGTCTGAAAAAAAACTCGGGAACAAGCCCTTAAACTAACGTGCAGTGTTCGTAGAATGTGTTCTTCAGTGGCACTTCGAGCCATGATGCTGTTATTTTACACGTGGAAAGGATGTGGTAAAGTCCAGTGCAGGTTTCCATGAATTACTATTTTAATTGTGCTTGATATTTTCTAAGTTTCAGTGACGTGGAAATGTCGTTTTTAGCACTTTTGAAGAGCTTGTAAATAATGTTAACAATTAGCGGACGGCGTTTTTTTAACCATAGGGACACCGTTTAAAGTGTGTATTATTTTCATAAATATAGGCATTGGAACATTTTTAATAGTTACACAAGAAATATAACATTCTGTACCACGATACAGCATGGCTCACGCGCCAGTATGCTCGAGTTTTCAGTCGCATGCGATTTGGAAGCCGAGTGGTGTTTTTAAGTACTCGGAGAAAGATTTTTTCGATTTTTACTTAACAGAATAAATTGTCGAACAATTAAACAATCTCCATGTCCTTGAAAAAGTCCACCTGGCTTCCAACTCGCATGCGACTGAAAACTCGAGCATAAGTTCCCTGGTTTTTTTTTTTTAGGCCTTGGAGAAATTAATTTGCTCTTTTAACCTAAAAACCCGAAACAATAAAAAAAAACAATCTCCATGTAATGAAAACAAGCGTTCGGCTTCCAACTCGCATGCGACTGAAAACTCGAGCATAGGCCCCCAGCTAACTCTCTCTCAACAAGAAAAATATTAATGCGTAGCATATTCCGTAAACGTATAGTTTATTTCGCATAGTATTTGCTGCCTGTGATTCAGTTTTAAGTGTTAAATTATTGCACTGAAAGGAACCTTCGTATGTATAGGATGCTACGATGGAGGTTTCCTTCATCAAAGTTCAGAAGTTTTGGGCACGACAAACTTCTTCGTGAGGGACAAGTTGAAGTCGCATACTCTTGAATTCCTCCCTTCCTACTTCGCCGACCCGTCAACCACCACACTTCTCATCCGCTCCCTGTTTCGCTCGAACAGCGAAAATAAAGTTGGCTGCCCTGCTGTCGTAATTAATTGGTTCTTGAAGGCTTCAGCAACGTCGACGCTACCCTCCTCGGGCGCCCGCTGATGTGGTTAAAGTACGAACACGGAGACGGAACTGTGGAAGGGGCGTGCTTCGCACAAAGCGGGCCACTTCTCCGAAGTTCGCAGAGCCGAGCACCTCCTCGCGTTATTTATTTTTGTTCTTTAATGAGTCTCCTACATCGCGTCTGAAAGGCATCTTTCCGCTTCCGCGCGGCGTTGCTTCGTTCGGCATCATTACCCAACGTTTCTCCTCGGGTGAATCGCAGGTTCACTCCCGTCAGATCGTATTTTTGCCATTTGCGACGTGTATACAATGTCTTCAGTTTTCTGCTCGCACATGTTAGGACTATATAGCAAAAAAAATAATAATAATAATAACTGACGCTCGGATGCGTTTTGTCGCAAGGTCTATCTTGTCCAGAGTACCTAGGGGAACAGATGGTGAGGTGAGAGGGCCCTTTAACAACGAGGTCTTAAGAGCCGACGAGGGTAAATTTAAGTGAAAAGGCAACCCAACATACGTGCCCGAACAAGGATTCGAACCCAGGACCTCTCGAAACGTAGACCGATGCTTAACCGACTACGCTACAGACAATGACTCCTATGGGCCGAAACTACCATGCGCATGAAGAACTGGAACCGCACGAGTTAGCATCGTAGTTGCTGTGGCCTGCACTGTTACTGAAAGTCGCTCACCAATCGGTATTTGTTACATATAGAGGAACGATTATTTCTCATATTGACTCTAGGTCAGGTTGAACGCCAATAACATATACTTCCCTGTCCCTTCTCTGATTAGACGACAGCTGTTTTAACTCACCTTTGCCGAATGCAAGCCAATGATAAATAAGGAAACAAGCTGAGAGGATTATGCGTGCTAACAACTTGTACGGTTAGAAGCTAATGGATATTCAACTTCAGCTAGTGCATGTATGAGCCTGAGAAGTCTACGCTGTTGCCAGATGAATATGCGAAATAATCGTGCATCTAGTTGTATAACACTCCACATAGAAATAAAAGTGTTTCTTGCCGTACCGTATACCTCAGTTAACGTAGGGACACCAACAAAATTTGGTTGCTGCTACCGTTTGGACTACTACTGCAGTAATGTGTTATGCAGAAGAAGCTGAAATATGGGTCTATGATAGTACTTTTCTTTCAGTGCACAGCTATACCCGACCAATAAATAGGGACACGTACAATTTGCGTAATTTTGGTGGAACAGTCTATCCTCCAAGCTGACACTTGTCATTGGTAGGCGATTTCGTGGATCTATTCAGAGAACACACTTTGCCTAAATTCGGTTGAAGATTAACCAATAAGTAGAGATGAGGGTTTATCGCGGGAAAACTTTACTGTTTATTTCAATGTATGTTAAACTTACCAGAAGATTACTGGCTTTCGATTATACGTGAAGCTGCTTTCCTGTTTGACTGAGCCAATAAGAATACAGCTGCTGTAATATTTAATGCCTGTTTTTTGGCCTGTAGACAGCTAAGTTGTGTCAGACGTACATCACCCAGTCATATGTATTGCAATTAACAACAACGTATGTTGGCGCAAAACATTTTTTTATATATATATATATATATATATATATATATATTTATACTTATAGCGTATTATGGTATTCAGTACTTAGTATAATTTTGTAAGTTTAAGTGAGTCGGCAATTATCAATGTTTAGGGACTGGACAATTTTGTGAATAGATTTCAAGGAAATCTGAAATTCAATCACACATGGTTAAAGTATTTTTTTTTTCTTCACAGTTTTATGACGCGCCTTTGAGAAGTCAGTCATAAACCTTCAAGGAGACAAGCACCAAGTTACCTTGTCATGTAGCCTACTAAAACTGCATACGTTCACTTCAATATTAGCAAATTAACAAACATTTGAGTCTTCTGTGTGCAGAGTGTTGTGGCATCTAGCCTACAGATTGTTGAAACCCGTGACCTTTTCCTGTCCCTGTCAGGATATTCTAATGAGAGACTGAACTGAGTAAAAAATTATTTATTTATTCAAGTTAAGATAGCGCAGACCTTAACAGTTATGGTAGATAAAAAAATCATTCTTTGAATAATAGTTCAGTCATGAGCTGTTCTATTCAGCGTTTTATATAAACAACTAACAAAAAGTATCTTAATATTAAACTAAATTTAAATTTTAAGGGATCATGTCCACTGTCAAGTGCTGACCGAAATCTTTCTTGTTTGTGTGTGTGTTTATATATATAATATATATGTGTGTTTGTGTGTTTGTATCGTAGTGAGTAGTAAATGTAGATTCATTACAAACTTTCACCTATACCGTTATTCGTATTATTGTGAGGGCTTGAAGGCTGGTATAAGTTGTTCGGGATATATATTTTTTCTTTATTTTATTTGATTGGTCCTTAGTTCTCATCGACAGCGAGTTCGTTGGAGACTGCGACACACAACTGCACTCAAGAACAGGAACTTGAATATTCGACCGTGGCCTACGCTATAAGGAACCATCCCTGCATTCACCTTGAGCGATTCTGGGAAACCATGGAAAACCGACATCAGGAAGGTCAGAGCCGGCAATCAAACACGGGTCCTTCCGAATGCGAAACCAAAACTTTTCGAATGCTCGGTTCATTTTGTATACCTGCCTGTGCTTTTGTGTGTCGTATCCCTTTGATTTGTTCATCTATAGCTTTCTTCACGAACGCTGTGTATTTTCATTCTGTTCTTTCTCTTATGGCCGAAATAATCTTGAAACTAACAAACTTTCTTGTGGTTTGGAGAGTAAGTAATAACACGAGTTTAGGAATTGTTGAAGACGTGTGAAATTCGCGTTATTTTTGCCAGCAGACTAGACCACAAAAAGGATCGTTTGACGTCTTCCGTTGGTTAACAATATGGTGACCCCCCACGAAGAATGCTTCTGGACGGTAATATGGACGCAGTCATGCAAAAAGAAATCAACTCAGAGGTCACTGGAGCTGAAAATTTCAAGGTGAAAGACTACTGTACATTTCTAAAACTTTTATACACCGTTTTATGGGCTCTTTTTTTAACCCCCGGTGCAAAAAGAGGGGTGTTATAAGTTTGACGTGTCTGTGACTGTATATCTGCGTGTCTGTCTGTGGCTTCGTAGCTCCTAAACAAACGGACCTATGTATTTTAATGAGGTTTTTTTTAAAGCTGACGTGATCGAGATGGTACTTAGCTATAACTTATGGATATCTGTTCAGCCGTTTGATAATCATAAGCTCTTTTGTAGTTGTTGAATAGATGTGAATAACTTCTACTTGTCTGATATATTCGAAGTTATGTATGACTTCAATGGTATTACAATGACATGATCAACTTGACCTGATGCTGCAACGTCATCTGGAATCAGCAGGATTCCCAACTCCTCATCGATTTTAGTCGGTTTTTTTTTTTTTTTTTAGTTTTTAATTTAAGTTGTACTTGTTTAAAAATATATTATGATTTAATGCTTGTTCTTTTTAATGAGTGTTATTTGGATTTCCATATTTCTACTTAGCGTGATTATCTCGGAATGTATAATTTTGTGGGTTGGTTCCTTAATTTAATAATTAAAAGCCCCATTGTTAGAGATGATGATTTATCGCGGGAAAACTTGACTAATTGCTGAGTTTCAACGTACGTTCAGCTTATAAAAAGCTCACTGGCTTTTCCCTGTACGTGGAGTTTTTACGCAATTTGAATAACCCAACAAGAATATCACAGCTACGGAGTGTCAGACGTATATCACCCAATATTACTTCTTACAAGAAACTACAGTGTTTTCAAGGGTATGTTGGTACAAAATTTTTTAGCGATTTATAGGGACCTAAAAAATTCGCGTTTTCTTTCAAACACAAGCTAGAACTCCAGCAACTGTAAGTTTGTATCACCGTCACAATTTGCCGTTGACTTAGTTGACACCTCCTTGAAGTCGCGGAGCCAATAATAAAAATGCAACTGAATACAGGCCCATTTCACTGTCTCAGCGAACAGCTAATAAACAGATGTCGTCTGCTTGAATACATAGTTATTCTTGGATGCTAGCCTACAGAACAGTGAACCAGCGAATTTTTCAGGTCTCTAGCGATATACCGTAATCGCTATCCATGGTACATTTTACAACCTCCTGAAAAGCGGTCACAATAGTAAATGACACCCCATACATGTTCGTGGCCATTGTAATCAGAGGTTGTGCACTGGTATGACACGTTTGTGGTTCTGTACTGTATACAATGCGAGATTGCAGCACAAGTAAACACTGTCACAGCTGAGCTCTCGACCATTGGTTGGCTGGTTAGTTAACAGTGTCGTTGCGGCAGGAAATAGGTCCTGGGCTAAATCGCTGTGTTTTAGTTCAGGATAGGTGATTTAATCGTTCGGTTGCGTTTTTTGAAATACTCTGTATACGTGCATGGAATGGATTAACTACGACTTACGCGACGACGCCAACGTCCATCGTGATTCCATTTCCTCTACAGCGAGGCGCGATTCCGTTTCTCCACTTGTCGCCAGTCGATAGCTCGCGAAACACGCGGAGGTGGTGCGACGGTTGTTGCACAGCCAATGACGTTAATGTTCGCGAACAGGCGGAGTGACACAAGCTGCAATCTTCGAATGGATAGAGTATAGTATGTTACAAAATAAAGCGAATTTTGCACAGTCCTAGCAATTGTGAATCGAATTTGTTAGTGAGTGAATTAACTTCCAGATCTGTATTAATATTTTTTTATAGATCAGAACACTCTAGACTATACCATTTTGTGAGGGACATTTTACCCTAACAAGAGTTACAAATAAACGGACTAATTTGGAACTACGTAAAAGTTGATATTAATCTCTTTCCTTCGGGAATAAATGGGATTGTTTCGCTTTGAATTGTGTCAGTTTAAATTTTTTTACTCTGTCACATCATTTCCTGTTTTCGGTAGTTAACACTGCGTTGAGTATTAAATCACCGTCTCCGAGTTTTCGTTCCAATGCAGTAATACTTTTTATTTCACCAGTCGGCTACCAGAATACGCCACTGTGCGTGGCGCCATAAATCTACAGCCATATCGGTGTACCCATGGTCGCCAAGGATAATAGGAACGGCTCCTGGATCATGTTCTGGAATTATGGCCCCCATAAATCCACGGATCTCCGTGAACGAGCCAGCAAATTTATGATCCCGATCGTGCGGAGCGCGTGAGAATCGCGCCACTGGTCGGAACAGTAGAGCGGCATGAGGGAGAAGGGGAGGGTTTTTGAAATCTGACGTCGAACAATAATTCCGCAGCGTGTCACATGCACGAAACAATTATCCGCGGAAAATGCAAGTTAGTGCCCCGCGAGCAAAAATCGACGCGGAATTTGTGTGGAAATGAGATTATCAGACTGCATAAAAATGACATTTTCAGCTCTGAGTGAAATGGAGGAATTACGGTCTGGCGCACCGCAACATAATTTAATTTAAATGTTTATAAACGCATTGCTGTTATTCCACCTCTTGTTGTGGCGGTATTTTTTGTGACACAGTTGTGGTTGCGGCAATTGTGCATGCGTTTTCGCGTAAACCTAAACGATATGAACTTCTGAATTTTCGAGTGTGGCCGGTGAAATTCGTGATGTCCAGTTCACGACTGTGGCAATAAAAACCTCTTGGCTCATTGGGATAGCCCGCGATTTCTCATTCTCACATAATTTGGGAGAATAATTTTTTTAACCTATAAATTACAAGATAAGATAGGTATTAAAACGGTTTAACTATTTTTAAGTAGTTTTTGCTGTGTTCGCTGTTTTTTTCTCAAGTTAAAAAACTACATTTATTTAGCAAATTATATAATTAAAGTAATTTCCTTTATTAATAAATTAGCTGTAGCCGTACAATTTGCAGCCTAGAAAAAATGTTAACTACGTAGTAAAATTACATTTTAAGAAGTCTTAGGGACGACTTTACGTTATACGAACGAAAAATCATTAGAAATATTAATCATTAGGCCTATACTTAAACTAACGTGTTGCTCCCTGGATTCGCATAATTCCTATTTTCGTACATAACGTCGCCCGTCGTAACTTCCCATTAAAACCAAACTGGCTGCGTAATTTAATCAGAACTACATTTATTTTACGATTTAATTAGCTTTTTAAACGTCAACAAACCATTGAGGTAATGTGGTGGACGGCAGGAACTTGTATACAAGTGAGAAGAAAGATTTACTAGACTCAAAAAATTACACTAACTAAATTAGTTTACAACCATCATAATAATAAAAAAAATGACATTACTCTTTATTACAATGCATTGAAAATAATTTGTTATTTAGTATTACCACGTCAACTTTCCACATAGTTGTCTACATATGTTCACATTATCGTGTAAGGGATTACGTGTATCCTGCAAAGTTAATTGTTAACTTTTAAGGAATCATTTATGAAATTTAAATATTTTGCATCTTGTATTGATTTTTTAATATACAAAAATGTATGTAATTAATTTTAAAGCATTCCAAGCAGTAGCCAGTAATATGTAGTTTCAGTGTGAATTTTTTTTTTAATTTTTACTATGTCCATTGCGTTTTTTAGGCTCATAAGAACTGGAAACGTGCAGATTTTGAATTTGATGTGCCAGTATGGTAAAACTGGCTGAGCTAATGTTTTTTTTTGTAAGAGGAATATGTACTCATGCAAAACTAACAGTATTTCATACAAATATAAAATTATGATTTTTCCTCACTTGGACGGCCTTAACGTACAGTAGTGGCCGTACGTCATTTCCTTCGCAACATATCCGTGCCTCACCACTGCATAACACTCCCCTCCCACCCGTGATGAGACAGACGTGTCGTTAGAGGCTATCTGGAGTAACGGGTGGTTCGAGGTGATGGAGTGGTTGTGAAATGAAGACGTACACTCACCCACGTCACTCGTGAGTGTGCGCTGTTCACGATAATGTGCGCGCGTTATATCGCCCTTTCAAAATACCGTCACACGAGACACTCAGAACACAAGTGGTGTATGTCCATATACACTGTTTCCTGCTATCTGGTTTACAATGAATATGTATATTACAATTTGAGTGCAAAATTAGCTAGCACAGATTAGGTTTATATGCGAACAACAATTATTTCTGAGAAAGAGAAACAGAGTGTTTTCTTGCAAACATATTTGAGGGCACGGTCTACAGCAATTTTCAAAGTCATATTTTTATAATTGTACCACATAATTTTTATTTCAGGCATACACTGTCATTTAATTTTGCTCTTGTGATTTTTTTATCGCTAATAGTTTTTTTTTGTAATAGCTCGTAAATGTAATAATTTGTACTGTTACATTTTTTTTTGTTTGTCACCAAAACAAACTGAAATACCAAACTGTAAATAAATTCACAGTGAATAACAGTGCTACAAGCTACACGATGACATAAACAAAAACGAAATAGTTGTGTACTTTTAAAAAATTTAAGAATTTTTTAAAAATTTGCATTTTAAATTTCAGCATATTAATTTGAATACAAATAATTGTAATTGGTTTTATTTAATGTATTTCAACTTGTAGCCAGCAACATTGTTATTCGTTGTGGATTTTTTTTTTTTTTTTCGGTTCGGTATGTCAGTTGGTTCTAGTGGCGTACATGAAACCGTGAAATGCAGATGTTGATATTTACGAGTCATTATGCAAAAACTATGAGAGATAAAATAATTACATAAGAGCAAAATATAATCACAGTTAATTTCTAAAATAAAAAATTCTGGTACAAATATAAAGATTAAATAACGATAATGAAAATTGCCGTTTACCATGCCCTACAAGAATACAAATGTTTGGGTCTCCACACGACTTGTATTATGAGCGTCTAACATAACAATATTACTTACTAAATATTTATCGCAACTTTCTTCACGTAGTTTTTTATTTTGTGTGATAACATATTTAGTATTTATATGTTCAATACTTTTTGCAAAACCAAATCCGTCAGAAGTAAAAAAAAAATTCGTTTTCGGATGTTGCAACGGAAGGAATTTTTTGGCCTGACCAATCTACCGAGTACTAACTAAAACAGTTGAATTAACAATAATAATTATAATAATTACAATAATAATAATGTGTGTTTATTCATCACACAAGCACTAACCTGTGTACGTAGCAGACAATAAGCAGTGTTCCAGTGAAGGTCGTAATGCTAGTTTCTTGTCTGAACATGTAGTACTATCGGTTTCCTAATTTGAAGCATTTATGCATAAAATAGTAATTTCGGGAAAATGTGTTAAGATATAATTAACCATCCTTGAATTTAACGGACCATTTCAGTATGACGGCGTTAGTTATATAGTGATCTTCGAAAATATCCCACAGCACACGAGTAGCCGAAATATACCAACAAAAAGTGAATTTTTCGTACTTGATTTTGCTTCGTTAGGAATGATTTGTCAGCTAAAGCATTAAATAGTAGAGGTCAAAGTTTATTTTCTAGGTTATTACACGTGTCAATTTCGTATAGGCCTACGTAAGTGTTAATAGCATTAAAATCACCAAAACCAATATATTTGCTAAGAAATATAACTACGGAGGTTTTACAGTATCAAAATTGTGTTCGGTACAACTGTGCATGCAGAATAATATTTTGTGGCAACTACAAAATATTTCCATAGCACTAAGACAGCCAAGTATTTCCTTGTGCGCAAAAAAATAAATAATTAAATAAAAAAATAAAATATATGAAACTCCTCAAATATTTTGGCCATCAAAATTTAATTTTGTGTTTATTACAAAATTATTTCACTATCTGAATACGAACCTGGCCCTTACAGAAAATGATAAGGGGGTCATTTGACCCCTTTGACCCACTGGTCCCGCCGCCCATGGCTAAGGTTAATTCTACTACAGGTTAGAAAGATCAATGTTATAAGTTAGGCACAGGGAAAATTTCTGCCACTTGAGCGCTGGTATCGCTAGTGCACCAAACTGACCAATCACAGAGCTTTCCTGAATTTTGAGATTTAGTAAGTTGATAATTTAAAACGCGAAATTAGTTTCTTTTCATTTTAAATTTAAATTAAATGACAAATATAATTTCCAAAGTTTATTTTAATTTAATTTTACTACAGTTTCGTATTTATCTGGTCTCTTAGCGATCGAAGCGAAACTAGTGGCAGAAATTTTCCCTGTGCCAAGCTCTCCCATAGCAAAACGTATTTTCTTTCTAACCTGTAGTAGAATTAACCTTACCCATGGCTTATTATATCTAGCATTTTTTTTTTCAAAACAAAAAAAAAATTACACTTTTTGTTAACAGTGTACTTAAGAGTACATGGTATATAATTTAAAGATAAAAGCATCGGTTCAGAATTGTAGATTTCTGGAACCCAATTTGCAGAAAGAAAAAAAACAGCAATTCTATTAAAGCATCTCACGCTTGATTGCAGTACAGAGTTATACGCGCATTCACTCTCTCATTTCAACGCACGGTAACTACCATAAGCACTGTTCTTTTTCGGCGAGCGCTGTTGCCAAAAATACAAAATGTTGATATTGTAACTTTGATCTTACAATTTTCGCATATTGTCTTCGAAAATCGCTTCGGATTATATATATATATATATATATATATATATATATATATATATATATATATATAATCTTCACCATTCAAAGGGGTTTTAAAAAATTCGAAAGCAAAATATTTTAGCTTTTTACTATTTTCAACCGTAATTAAGTATATCACATCCTAACTTAAGAATTGATGTCAAAATCGTATTAAAAATATTATTGCGTAACTTCATATATCTGGACACTAACGAAAAAAAAACAGAAGACTAAAAATTTTCTTTGTAAATTGTATGCAATTTTTTTTCTAACCTTATGTGCGTTTGATTACAGAGTGAAAAATCAAAAAGTTGGCCAGTGAGGTACTTATTTATTATTGAAGTTAGATGGGGGGGTGAAAACGAGTATGTTGTTTATAAATAGCTGAATTTATTTTCAAAAGCAACACCACTGCAATAGATTCAACCGTTATTTTGTTATAGCGTGAAATGCGTTACGTATTACGTCACCGCGCTCGCTCTGCAAGTCAAGACGTATGACGGGCGCTCGAAGTTACGTTATCTATACTTACTTAGAGGTTCTATCAGGATAGGATAGTAAATAACATACAGTATTCCTTTAGTCTGCAGATTTTTATTCATCCCGTATATTAATCAAACTATACTAGGAGTGCACCTGTGTCTCGCTGCCACGTGATTTGTTGTGTCCTAGTAACCGATTTGGGAGCAAAAAATTCGTTAATGTGTGTTTTTTTGTGATTGTTAAAAAAAAAAAAAAAACAAAAAGACACCATATTGGTAGCATATGAGGGAGGGAACGAAATATTGTGTTTAACACATTCCAGTGTTTGTAACATAATTACTATTGCTGCAATTAAGAATGCTTTCAAAATAACAAGCTGTTACAACCGAACCATTTACGCCCTTAAGAAGAAACAACAGCTACATGGTACCTTTAATTAAACAATTGAGATGGAAAAGAAAATCATTCCATATTTTACCGAAAATTAACTGATATGGCTAAGTTGTACTTCATATGTAGCTTTATTGATTGAGATAAAGATAGAAAGGATTATAGGAATCCTTACACCGCAATACGACTTTGAATTTTGAAGATATACATATATCAAAAAGGGAATAATTCCCTTCTTAACTTTAGCGTTATGGCATGATTGGCTATGCGCCGCGAGAGTCCCTGCAGTAATGTTCCTTTGTTTCTGTAGTCTACAGTGTTGTAAATGTACAACATGTGACATTGTTAAAGTATGGTTACTACAGTGTAGGTATTATAGCATAACACATTCTAGTAACTAACAGCACTTGCATTATGAAAACATATCTGTAAATGATTCTCTCATCGAGATTACAGAATACCCTCGACTCAACGAGGTTAAAAAAGAAAACCTTCCTTCAACTTTAATTGCATATAACTTTCAGCACATAAAATGTATTGTGTTTTTCAGGTAATGTCCAATTTCATTAAATCCTAAAAAACAAATGTCTAATTTTAAGAATTCCCATTGAACTTACAGTTTAGTGACAAAACCGCTTTTCACGTTTTCCCGAAAATTGGCCGAAGTGGAATCTTTTCCTTCGTCATCTCACCCATTCAATTAACCTGCAAAGTTGAAACCGAAAATGAAAGACAAACAAAATTCCTCTAAATAAATATAAGGCCATGATCTATCATTTCTGCTTCTTGTGCGATAGTTATTATTTTTTTGTTGTTTAGCTAAAAAAGCAAAAATATTAAGTTTACTAGAAACAAGTTATAAAAAATATGTTATAGAAATCAGCCACCTAGTTTGTTTGCAGGGATTTTAATGCGGCTTCTATTTATTTATTTTTTCAATAAAAAATATTTCCTCGTTTTGGCTGATTCGTTACTGACGAAAATTCAGTTAAGTATATAATTAGCTTCAACCCCACGTTTTTGTCATGATAGAGTAATATAATCATTCTAAAACGGATGTAAACAATTTTGCAAGACAAATTTCTGATGTCTTCCCTAGTTTTGGCTTTAAAAAATTACTATCACGAAAAGTAGTGAAATGACGGATCGTACCTTGTTGAAATCTGGACCAAATGTTAATACAATTTTGTCTCGTAAAATTACTCTCAAGTCAACTGTAATTTAAGCAAAAGTTAATAATAGCAAAAACAGCCAGATTTTTTTTTTTTTTACAGTTTTTACACGGCTTTTGGTTTCCATTTTCGATTTCATAACCATCGACATTACCCCAACCACATTATTGTCTTCAGACAAACTCTACTCTTACGGAAGAAATCTCATGTTTCATCGCGAGTAGCTGTAATGATTAAACGTATGTGATATTAATTATTTTTTTACGAATTGCCTATTACTATTAATCTAATGAATTCATGTCACTGGAGTAAGTGAACTGGTTCTTATTTTAAGGTTATATAAAATGTGATTATATACATACTTGGAAGCGTAACATGATAACAGTTAAAATGTATCAATTTTAAAAGTGTAAAATATAATATTCTAGTACTTAAAATAACGAGATAGTACATATCCCGAACTTCGTAACGCAGCTGCGATCTGGCAACAGCGTGTGCCATAAGCCCAGTACTGCAATCTAAGGTTGGGACGCTCTAGACAATACCTAGTTTTTTACAACTTTCTGAGCAAAAATTTTTCTCGAGTAACAACCTCTGGCGGCGAAATCTCATTCATTTAATTGAGGCGCAAGAGATCACGTTAGCAAATGAATCATTCCGGCTAAATTTTTGTCATAAAGTTGGTTAATATAATTATCAAGGATTGCTTTTTCGCAGTTTTTCTACACTGACTTTCAAAAACCTGTCGATCTCAATTGAAGAATTCATCTGTTATTTATCTACCACACCCTCTTAAATACATTTTCTTAAATGTGATAACCAGGCAAAGTTTGGTTAACTTATATATATTATATAATATACATATATTAGTGACGGTTTTGTGATACCTGTCCCTACTAGAATTTTAATAAAAGATATTCGAAAAAAAAATAAATTGTAAATAAGAACCCGTAACCTTAAAGTACGTAAGTTCCCCTGACACATCTTGTGTGTGGTTAGTATACGGGCCAATGATTGGCTTCCTTCTCATCTGCGTGATCCCCGCCTACATGCGAGAGAAGAGCCGAGGAAGGTAGGAAGGTAAGTTAAGGGAGGGAGAGAGAGAAAGACGAGAGATGAAAGGCCTCGACATGACACGGAATGGCGGAGCGTGAGAGGGTCGGTATAAGCGAGCTCGCTTTGTAGCCAGGTGCGCGCGGCCACTTGACTTGCACGGCTGGCCGGTGCAAGTCTCGAGGGGGATGTGCGCCCCTAGATGCAATCACTCACCACGTCGCGTCTCTTGCCCGGGGGTGTTTGTGGCGGCCGGCTTTACCCTCTTACCTACCCTCCGCCCACGACAACCATCGACCAACATTCTACCTTGCGCGCTCGTCTGGGGTGGAAAGTCGAACCTATATAGTACTCTGAAATATATGCGTAGTCCAGTTTCCCAAACGCCCCTTGTCCACATTCACTAAAACTGAGCAAATCGCGAACAACTGATTTGCAAAGCCCATTTGTGACATGGCCAAAGCAGTTTTTCAAAATGTATCTGTTATTGAATTAGGCGAGTTGAGGAGCAAGCATTCAAAACCAGACATGTCAAAAATCCAGAAAATGAGTAAAATGCCCTTTCTAAATAAATAAGATGTGTTACACACGAGTATGAACTCAGACTCCATAAAAAAAAAAACACATGTCTTACTGAAATGGGTGTGTTTATTCTCAGTTAGTGCTTTAGAATATAATGTTTATTCACTTTTTTTCTACAGCTAGATACATTGAACACGTCTGGTTTTGAAAGTTTGCTCCTCAGTTTTGGAAACTATCATCACGTCAACTTTAGCGCACATTTAAAACTGCACAAAACTGTACAGAACTCATTTTTCCTTGGTGGTAGACAAGGAGAGTTTTGGAACTTAACTACTCATATTACGTACATTGTATGTGTATAGACAAGTATATGTATGTGTATATGGAAGTGTGAACAACAAAAGAAGATAGTTGCAGAAAGTTAAAAAAAAAAAAAAAGTTTATCAATAGAACTGGAGGTACCCCTGCACCATATACGACAAAGTGTATGCATCAAAACCGTTCATTTCATTCATTAAATGATGTAGAAGATTTATGTTTATATTTCAAAACTATGCCGGGAGTTTATTCCAAAAGTTGCATACATGAAACATCATAATATTATGTGAAAAAATTACGTGTGGTACACTGTAAAGTGAAACATATTCGATCTGTTTATTATAAAACTGCATGTGTCAGTTTGTATGTACTCTTGTGCCTACCTCATGCTTTACTGATATTTAAATTTCAAACAGGATTTCATATTGCAAACAGTTTTGTGTCATAATATGTATACACATGTTATTTTGGAATAAAACTTCATGCATTAAATTTGTGAAATGTTAATAACAACCGCAAATATAAGAAATTTATGAATTATATTGTTTGTCTTTGTTTATAGTGACTCACTTAAACATTTTGAGTATGACCTTCAACATATTTAGTCTTGATTAAGAAATGCAGTTTTTTTTTGTTTCTTTCTACATCATGATATATAGGCTATGTGTTTAAGTTCTGGTACTCACTTCCTCATATACACATGTATGTACACAAACATTTAACCCATAAAATGCAGAACGATTAGTGATACAGATAGCCTGTGGTTAGTGGGATTTTATATTTTTACTGTCCTTTACGTCTCGGCAGTGAAGCCATTATAAAATGTTACAAACAACTAGGAAAGCAGTCGTCCATGATCTTTGTTAAGAACCATTCCGGCATGGAAAACTGAAATCTAGACGGCCGGAGCCAGGAATCGAACTCGAGTCGTCCCGAATGCCTGTCAAACGTGTTGCCGTTACTCCACTTCGCTCACGCACTTGGTTAACAGTTTTATTATTGCTCGCAACAACGGCGTAGTTAAATCAAAACAATAAAATAATCAACAGGATGTCTTTACCCAATATCAAGGTGGTTTCTAAAACAATCAGAGCAAAACGTATTTTAAAACCATCTACATTACAAAAAAATAAAACCACGCAATATATAATTTTAAAAAAATATCTTTGTAGTGTTTGAAAAACTCTCCAACCGGCATAAAATAGATACATGGTGCTTATTGAACAAACCTTGGCAGATATTGCAGTCATATTTTTCTGAACATATTGTGTTGTATAATTAAGAAAAATTGTAACAGAAAAGGAATATTCATTTTAATAGTTGAGCTGCATTGGCGTAATGTACTGTGCTGTTCGCAAAGACGTAACTTGAGTGTATCAACTAACGAAATATTTAGGGTGTTTTTATTGAACAACCTGTATGTCTAGCTCGGTGAATTTAGCGGTATAATATTCGTTTACGTTTTTAAAGAAAGTAAAAAAATTATAAGACCATCCAGTGTTTTCTGACGTACTGTACATACATTCAACGAACATGAATACAACTTGAATATAAACTATGCATGTTGCTATTGCAATGCAGCATACACGTTTATTTGATTATATGTGAATTTTGGGAAATATAATTATTAGTGTGGCTCACAGTGTTACCACATTTTGGATTGCTCAATTAATTGTATATCTAAGTGAAAAGATCACTCTAGTGGAAGTATTGTTGGAGGTTTATTACAATTGACATTTAAAGTACATGGGCTATTTTGACTTTTACATGAATTGTTCACTCGTGTATAATTATTTTAAGAAATATATAAATTAACCTTTGATTCACCTTTCTCGTAAGATGTCGTCTTATCAAGTATATCAAAAAGTGTAAAAACTACGGTGGTATCCACTACGCCTTTAAAAAAGTTGAAATGAGGCAGAATAAGAATTAGCTATTTTTACCTTAGCCTTTACAAAGTTTCTACAACGGAGAATCCCGTCGTAAAGGAAACCACATCAGAAATCCAAAGCTGGCGTCATTGAAGATAACTTCAAGACTTCATTACACGCAGGGGGGGTTTCAAACAAGGAAAAGTTTCTAGCGTCTAATACATACTTTCGGGCACCCGGCGAAATTTCTTGCACGGTACATCGAAATCAGGGGTTTACGCGTATCGATCCCAGCTCCACCAGTTTTGCCGTTTAATTAATTTTATGCCTGGCCCTCGCTACCGGAGGTGTGTAAAGATAAGCAAACAACTCTCCCGCTGAGATGGCAGCGATCGAGTTCGTTAAGTCGGAGGTTCCGGGTGAGGCTGGGAGTCTGATGTTGTCCGCGAGGGTCCTAGATAATGGAAAAACTGGAGAGGAAGGAAAACGAAGATGGCCGCGGGGAGAAAGAACACCGGAACTGCCGCCGTTAATATTGGATTTTACGTTTGCATAGGAAATATGCCCGAGACCACGACATCTCGGAACTAGGCCTGGCCTTCGGTTACAAATTGAGGAGGAACAAATAGCAAAGAAAGGGGGACAGAGAAAGAAAGCGAGGCATTTCACCAAGATTCTGTTTACTTTCACCCAGGTGTTGACATTTTGCAGAGGATGAAGTTTTTAAAGACACATTAGCTTGAAAAAACAAAAGAAATCGCCGATTTAACTGTGGCAAAATAAGAGATTACAATATATTTTCAAACAAGGTTTGACGGTCACAACAATTCTAAGCAATATAAGTAGAGAAGATGATTAGGGAAAGGAATAGTTCAAGATTTCAATGGCCGAAGTGTTAGAATCCACTGGCCTATTGTTGTGTAACTATCGTTTAACTAATGTTTTAGACATGAGTTACAGTGGTTGGGTGGCTGTAGTAAGAGGTAGGCACTTTATAATGAAACTAGTTAGGCTGTTAAGTTAAGAGTGCATGGTAGATAAATAAACGCTGAAAACATAAATTAATTTCTACGCTTTTTTTCGAACCCCATTTGGAAAAAAGAACTCAATGACAATTCTAGATAATGGCATTTGCCAACTTTATGAGTAAATATTTATCCAGAATTACTAATTCGTTACGCGTGATCTCTTGCGCCACAGTTACATGCACGAGATTCCGACGTCAGAGATTGTGCCTCGGAAGTTCGTAACACTGGAAACGATTTTGTTTAAAACGTTGGCTAAAACTATTATCTAGGATTGTTATTGTTTGATTTTCGCAAATTGGCTTCAAGAAACCTACAGTAATATACAATGCTTTTAGGGTTGATCTATGTATCACACCTTCTTAAGGGTGAGAGTTACGGTTAAATGAAATAGGTTAATCTAATTACGTTGGTGTTGCTCTACATAGTTTAGTTACGGAACACTGTAAGATTATACTATATAATATAGATAGGAAGGGAGCGGCTGTTTAGTTAGTTAAATTTATACTCTACTCTATGATGGGTGACCCGTTGGACACCTTAGATCTCACAGTAACAAGATATGCTGGAGGCTGACGATGACTTTGTCGGCTATCGACGGACGACGGCACGTCGTGGGTCTCGACCCAGGACCATCCTGACGAGGTGGAGGCGGCTGGAAGGCTTGCAGGAGACAGACCCCGAATTCCCCGATACTTTGCATTATATTGCCACACTTCTGTGCAGAGGAGAATCGCTGAGGTCCTTGCCTTGTGCAACCACTGACCTGATTGCACTGCCGTCGTCGCTAGCCCGTCCTCCAGGCGAGGCTCTTGGTAATCGTAGCATTATGCATGCTCGAGCCCGTCTATTCGTTCATTGTCTGCTGTTCCAGTGAGTAGCAGCTAATGGACAAATGGTTGGGGCTTGTGTATAAATAGGATAATGTATTCTAACCCGCATGGCATTGAACTCGTAAATATTCCTTTCGTAAATGATGATTTATCGCGCAGGGAAAAAAGTATTGTGTGGCTGTTTCGAAATAATTTTGCATATTCACCCTGCAAC
This sequence comes from Medauroidea extradentata, assembly GCA_003012365.1. Lineage (NCBI taxonomy): Eukaryota > Metazoa > Arthropoda > Insecta > Phasmatodea > Phasmatidae > Medauroidea > Medauroidea extradentata. The sequence continues at coordinate 47,115 of PNEQ01030983.1, forward strand.
ATTTATTTTGCGACCACCACAGAAAAATTTTGTTGACGCCACCAAAATATCGTGGCCACCACAAAATTATTTTGCGACATCTACATAATAATTTTTCAGGGAAGAGTTCCTATAAAACATTTCTTTCAGTGTGGAGAAACTTGATAGTTTGCTGTGTTTTAATATATTTTCAGCTTATGAAAGGATTATTGGCTCTCGCTTATGCGGAGCTGTTACCCTATTTGACTGAGCCAAATGGCATCAGTAGAAACACGCAAAATTCGCGTTATTTTCTGACAGCTGACTAGACTCCAAGCGACTATAGGCTCGTTTGACGTCTCCCGCTGGCCGATATCATCAGGACTTGCCGCGGAGAATGTTTACATGGTAGAGAGTCCAATCACTGTAATGACGTAACACACGTAAATGACGACACTTAAAAATTCGTGGCCAATTGAACAGTAGACTAGGCTGTCACGTATAGGACAGTGAAGTTTAGTCTGCTACCAAATGATAACCCGAATTTTGCATGTCTCTAGTCATTCATCTGAAAAATTGTAAATATCCCATATACATTTTTTACAGCACGCTAACGAACAAAGAGTAACAAAATTTGATTCATTTTTTACACCCATACAAGCTGATCAAATAAAAAAAGTACACAAATCCTAGTTTATGCTCAGAGCAAGTTAATCCAAGTTTGCATCAGAATCTATAGAACATTTTATATACCTATTCAATGTCATTAACAAAATATTTCTGATAGCACTACTTTGTACTGAAATTCGTTAAACACTACACATTGTAAAATAAAATTAAAAACTATTTTTAACGATTTTTTTATTTAGTCTTCTTGAAAACTGGTTAGTTTTGACACACAATGTTTTGCATGTTCACCAACTATATGGTACATTTTTCTGCAACATTTTTTTTTTCTGTTTTATTTTTGCCTGGTAGCAGTTCTGCTGCTATGTTGCCATTTATCGTTCTCTGTACACTTCTGATTCCAATCGTAAAGTTTGCTGTGGGATATTTTTTTTCTAAAGCCAAAAAAAAAATAATAAAAGCACTACTTGTGCGTTTGAAATACGTTCAGAAAAATGCGTATTCACAGGATTTGTGAAAGGTATCCGTTGAAATGAAAGTTTAATCTTCGCAACATTCGCAAAATATTGGAGTGGAATATTTGGAATATTACCTCCATCTCTCTCACAAATATCCAAAAATCTGGACTCTGCTTTAGAACACGTGCTTCATGTTTGAACTGGATCCTGAATACTTTCAACTATATGTCTATGCCTATATCAGCAGTTTTTCAGTTATTGCCATACCACGATTTCAATGGTTACCTCGATGGCACCTGATATACTAATTGCAAGAAAATCCTAACAGACGTGTTGCTTTTTGAATTTCTTTATTTTCATTGCCATTAGATATATTTCTTAACAATAAATGTAACATAACATCTAAACAATTTGAGATCGTTCTACATAACGTGCAGTTTTTTTAAAGTGACGTACGTAGTTGAGACGCACAAAATACCTATCACTATAGAGTTTATAATGAACACTTTCACACAAAATTTTGTAGTCGTAAATGTCATGATCAAGTAGAAGATATTTTGTTACACTAAGAAAGCAGATGAATTTTCTCTGGATGAATCCTCATACTATAAAGTTTTTTTGTACTCTTACAAATAATTTACTTGTAAATTCAGTTTCCAAAAACATTCGTTGTTAAGTTACAATGGCTTTCCTTGTAAAAAATACAAATTATGTGTTTGTAAAATTACAAGTCATAGCCTTGTGTTTGTACTTGCAATAAGGAAATATTTTCTTTAAATTTCCGTTTTGCTTTAATAATGTTACCAAACGTAGTTATTTATCAAATTGCGAACAAATAAATTTGACACGAAACTACTTAAAAAATTAAAACTAACAAAAATTCGTGCAGGCACCCATTTCGAAACCGGCGTTCAATTTTGCTTCGTTAATAATAAATGTATGCATTATAACCTCACGGCCACTAGTTAATATACTTGCAGTATATATCTATAAGATTATTCCAAATAAATAGCGGTTGTTCAAGCGATTGTTTTGTTTATCCAATAATTTCTCACTCTTTAATTCGTAAAAGTTTTTATTTTTGGTCTTTTCTGCACTACAGTGAAGAATGACACGTGCATTTAAGGTAGTCTACTTAAAATTGTACGACATCCAATCTAGTGTAAAGTGCTGAGTTTAAATACGCAATGGTACTTGTTATTAATGCTCAAAGTTTTAAAACGCGCAGAATTGTTTACAAGAACAAATTTCCTGTGAGATTTCGTCTATTATTTCGTGACTACGAACCCATTGGTGTTGAAAGTCTCGTGATAGTGTAGTATATATGGCTTTTAATCAGATATCCAATTACAAAGTCCTAATTCTTGACCCTTTATTCATACGTAGGTCTTAGTTTCAACTCTTGCAACAGCCCTGATTCACGATCTGACGTTTACATAAAAATACTCAAGTTTTAACTTGCACAACTATGCCGGAGTATTTCTGTTAGTAGAGTTGCGTAAGTATTAGTCAAGTTTATATTGCGATTCGCCAACATCAGTTGAAAGCTGTAACACAGGAAGGCAGCCTCTCTACTGATGTCGGTTTTAGACTATGCGCAACAGCGAACGTAATTCTAACTGTCCTGCAACATCAACGACTGTATCGCTAACGCGATCAAATATTGTAACAAACTAATGCCACAGACTAAATAGCAGAGACAGGAAAAATTTGCGGGTTCACTGACTGTAGGCTAGCCTCCAAGAACATGTGTGTATTCAAGCAGACATTATCTGCTCACTGGCTGCTCGATGATGCAGTGATATGGGCCTGCATTTAGTTGCTTCTGTACTATTGGCTGAGCGACTTCCAGCAAGTGTCAAATAAGTCACGGGACAATTGTGAAAGTGGTACTAACTTACAGTCGCTGGAATTATAGCTTGGGGCCAAAAAAAAAAACGCGAATTTTTCAGGTCTCTACCAAATAGTAATCTAGACGTGAAATGACGTGGCGGCTGAATTGATACGGGCGAACATCGCCGCTTATTGGCTGCCCGAAGTTGTTGATACCAACCCCGTGTCTATTTAGCTCACGCATGTTACGGCAGACTTATTATTGGCCTGGCTGCTGGATAGTATTGCAGTCACCTAGCGGTGATTGGCGGTAGGAATTTCCACCTTCTTGTTGGCCAGGGAAGCCGTTTGCTGGCGTGTGTGACTGAGTTCGCCGTCCTACCTGCTATTGCACTTCTGCATTCCTAAATATTATGAAACCATAACTCAGTTGATTCATTTTCCCAGTTTTCTCTCCCGGCATTGATGCTGTCAGCACTCTACCGCGAGCAGGCAACGGACGTGATACGGTATCTCCCCCTCACCATTCTCTCTATCACCACTCTCCTGCGATACACGGGGCTGCCTCCACGTCTACTTCTGTTGACGTTACGGGTCGTGTTGGAGGTGAGCGTCAACGCTAAACCGTACTTGGAAAGCATTGAAATAAGACGTCATCTGAACTTGACCTAACACCTGGAAACTTCGGGCTGGGGTCAGCAGGCATCCTCGCCGAGCTATGATCTTAGAATCGTCGCCGATGGGTATAAATACAGCTCGCGACGGTCGAGCAGCAAATTGTGGCGTTTTGCATGTGCATGAAGGTTGCGAAGGCAACACTGACAGCGAATTACGACGACTTGGTACAGGATCAGTACATCGAGTGACGGCAGTGTGTACGGGGGTGGAACTCTTATAAGGGAAGGGGGGTTGGACCGGTCATTTGTGTGTTTGTGTGGGACAGAGGAGCAGGTTAAACCACTGCTAAAATGATGAGAGTTGTTAGAAATATGCTTTCTTTGTGAACAGTGACTTACGTAACCGGAGAACTGTTTTATGTGGGAGAGACAATCATTAGACGTACGTATATTTCGCGGATTCATCTGGCAGCAGCCTAGACTTGTCAGTCCTATACACCCACTGGCCACAATCGATTATATATTGGCTTATAACCGTACAAGCTGGTAGCAAGCGTTAGCACTTCGCATTATTTCCTTATTTACTACTGGCTTGCAGTAGTCAAACGCGTTTCTTAACAACCACCAGCAAGTCACAGACATGACAATGAAGTATACATAATTGGCGTTCAACCTGACCTGAAATGTATCTGCGAAATTTACGTACCTCTATCAAACATTGATGAACTGTATGCTTAGAGTAGGGTGTTCGAAATATAAACTGTAAATAATAATTTCCAATGTATGTTTATATAGTTGTGAACCGCACATAGATTATCAAAGCGTTATTAATTTTGTTTTTTAATTAAAGGATATTTACTAGAATAATCTAAACACACAATGACAAATGTAAACATATACGTATCCAGTTAACGTATGTTAAAGTCGATTGATCATTTTCCGAGAAAACAGAACACAAGCAAAGGCTTATTTAAGATTTATCCGTAGCTGGAAGATTACTCGTAAATATCTTGTCTTAAATAAACACAACCCACAATTACGCTATTAAAAAAACAGTCAAGGTTTAGGCATAACTTACTACGACCACTTTTCATGTACAGTGTTCATCTTCCGTACGTTTCAATTCGTAACTTAAAGACACTTCCTTATCCCTGTCGAACCTGAAAATATGCCATCAATGACTTTTAGTTCTTCTCGGTGCTGCTTAAATTTCTATAATATATTTTAAACTTCTTTTCTACACCTTGAAAATTATTAACAAATAACGGTTTTCGTGACGACAAAATTCAAGTAATATTTTCTTTTCGTGACGATAAAATTCGAAAAGTAAGTAATATTTTCTTATACGTCTTAAGTCATGCAGAAATATTGTCATGTTTTCAATAATGTAAGTTGTTTCTGCCCAAACGTGATATCATGAAAGCAGATTGAACCACAACTCATATAATGTTTTAATACGTAAATCCCAGTTCATTTACTCACCAGGGCTCTGAGGTTCGTAGCACTCTTAAGGGTAGGTAAGTGCATAGACTTACTTGTTTTATTAAAACATTCTTCGACTTGACTATGAAATATTCATCACTTGACGTTCCGGCGACTTTTAAACTCGTGTCAGTGTCTGATATGTACCATAAACAAGTTAGGACGTACCGTTATCTAGTTGGATCTCAACTCAAAAGTCACTTTGCTACCGAAAGCGGTTACCCAGTAACTCGGCCCATGTTTTGTAGTTTCTGAAATCCGTTTACGTCGTGTATTACACACCTCCCTTGAAACTTGAGGCTGAAGTGGTGTTTGAATTTTGTATAGAATAGTGAGTGCTCCATTACTTCGTGCTCGCGCTCATCCGTGGAGTTCAGGGGTTCGATTCTGTATGTGTACATCCGACGAAGGCTCGTCGGTGCTAAAATCTATATGCTGAGGTGGGCATGGGCACGGTAAGTTAACTTTATGTTTCTTCTTATTCGAAAATTTTATAATAACGGGTTGAAATGCTAACATAAGCAGTTCTTATGAAGTGGTACAAACATGAATAATCCATGTGACAGCAGTAATTAATATAGTTCACAAACATACATACGGGACGGAAGGCAAATTCACCAAATTTATATCGACTCTCTAATATGTCCAGTACGGAACCAAATTTGTGGCACTGCAGATATCTACAAAACACTCCGTTTCTTGTCACACCTTTTCCAACATAACCAGATCAACTGAGTAAACTATGTCGTGTATCGTTTGCCGTAATTGCTATGAATCGAGTTAAAATCGGGTTACTATACCTTCTCCTTCAAATGCCCGCTGTAATCTACTTGTTTCTGTAATCGGAATGAACAATAAGGGGACGAGTACAATAAGAGGGCGAGAAATAAATAAAACAATAAGCTCTTTCTATGCCTTTTCTGGTGATGTTAAGTGAACAGAGAATATACTAGATATATTCGCTTTGCCTCCGTGCCTTATGCCTGGAGAAGCAAGTGTTCCAGAGTGTGTGTGGTGCGTGGATACCTAGGGAAAACTGCTTGCCGCATATCTTCGTCTAGCTGTAGAAACATCTGCCATATTACTTGTTACAGTGTTAGTTTGTTAATAACTATGCCCGAATTCATTTTATATCTGACTTATATTTGTACGTCTTATTTGGCTTCAACTAATTGCACAGAAAGCAATAGTACCCGACTGCCTTTAATATATTTTATAGAAAATTTGTTCCCTTATAAATAGTGTTGTTTAATTTACAGAGTGGATAAGTTAGCAATGATGAATGTGTTATTTTAATCCATGCTTGCGTCCTTGAAACTTAATTTAAGTGGCCGCGGTTACCGCATGGTCAGACCATTCGCTTCCCACCAAGTCGATCCGGGCTCGATTCCCAGCGGAGTCGGGCCCCGGATTCTCGTATGTATTGATCGTGCCGGACGATGACGTTGGTCGGTTGGTCTTCTCTGGGATCTCCCGTTACCCCTGCGTTGTCATTTCGGCGCCGCTCCATTCTTACCTCGTGTCACCCCTGAACAGCGCTAAGACCTCGATGTTAAGCGCTGACCAAAATCTCTCTCACTTAATTCAAATATGTGATTATCTGCATTTCAAATTCCCGTACATACTATAATTTTCTTCTTAGTCGGATTTGAATTATGGACCGTAGTATATTTCTTTAATTTAGCTTGGTATATTTCATTAACTTAGCTCGTGATTTTTTGAAGGGTATATTATCACATATTTGAAACACTTGTGTACAAAAAATACTTGGTCACTGAAAATAAAACGTGCAATTAACCACGTGTTTTCCAATGACTTTCACAAGGTTAGAGTATCAAACGTTTGTTTGCAATCTTCTCTTAGTGTATCATGTCGGCTGTCAGAATTGGTACGAATACTACCATAACCAGAAGGTCGTGTAATTTTAGGCTAATTACTGCATGACCTTGTGGCGCAAAGGCCGGTAGCTGGAATTCTTTAAGTTGACATTTTTTCAATAATTAGTTATCAGTACAGCCGAAGTTTGCCGAGTCCAAACATGGACGCCCCAGTAACGGAATAAAAAATGGGGTATTTAACTTACACAAGCATAATCGTCTTAAATGGAAGGCCGCATCTTTCGAGCCGACAAACCTGCGAAGAACTATCGCATTACCAGAAGTTGACGCTTCACCATGGCAATTGCTTTACCACATACGTGTGTATGTAGGACATTCATACACATGCGTTTTGGTTTGTTTGCGGTGTCTCTTAGCCATACGGCCCTATCGGCGCCCGTTTCCCATGGGCGCGAGGAGAGATCACGCTCTACCATGCAGTGGACTTCAGCTAACACAGCTAGGACCACCCAACCCTTGGCATAACTCAGAACTGTACCTCCAACCACCTTCCAAAGTAGTAGCATAGGCTATCGAGAGAGTCTAGGGAAAACCCATCCCAGGATCTCGCCCACTGTTTGCCCCCAGACTGAGATCCTCAGCTCAGCCGCCTCTTGGTGTGAGTCGGGGCCTATGTAATCCATAACAGACTCATCGGGCCTGCTTGTATGTAGGACAGACAGACGAAACAGAATACAGAGGGATAATACAAGACGGTATAAATACGACTTTTACCTGCAGGGTTGCCATATCTAAGGTTGCGGTCATTCATTAGAGACCACTGTAAAAAAATCCTAAACATTTTGGGAAGTTATAAGTCACCAAACTTAACCTTGTAAATGGTGCTAACGGCGTTACTACTGAAATTTTCCGATAATGCCAGTATAAACTTTACTGTTACCAAAAATATATAGGAGTGATATCATTTATGTATTAGAAACATCTTAACGCACCTATACCTCGGTGTGGTAAATTTTCAAATAGTTTTTACAGTGAAACACTTACTTGGAAACTAACAATTAAAACTTAAATTAAAAAATAAACCCCGACTGTATGTTGGTGAGGATTTAGGTATCCGGCAGATTCCAGATGATGCTGCATCATCATCATGCCAAGGTGACCATGCTATTGTAATAATATTATTGAAGTCACAGGATACTAAATTTCAAATCGATCAGACCAGAATAAGTTAGTTAAATCTCTTCAACAACTAGAAAAGAGTTGATGAACAGTGTTCCGTGAAGCATAGCTAATAACACTCTCGATCAAGTCCTCTTTTAAAGAAACAAAAAACTGACGAAATATAAATCGGTTCATCTGTTTAGGAGCAACAATGCCACAGGCATGCACACAGATAAACATGTTAAACTTTTAACACCCCTATTTTTGCGTCGGGGGTGAAAGACAGTCATCTTATAATGCGTTAGATTACTGTTTATATATATATATATATATATATATATATATATATATATATATATATATAATCCGTTTCGTTTAGTGCTTTGGGATTGTGAGTGTTTTACTATATTTTAAAAAGTTAAGGAGATAATAAAATCCCCTTTTCCTTTGACCACTTGGCTAGTGCATTCCTGATCATAAAAGTGGCAGAGAGTTTTAAGTTTTCTCTTGCGGCGTCTGTAAATAGCACTTCTGGGGTGCTGACTGCTGTAACGGCCGGCCAAAATAGCGAAATTGCTTTCAGCGCAATTTATAATCTTCCCAAGTATTACGCATTGCAGACCGAGCTCAAGTATAGCTCCAAGGTATTTGAGTTATGGGAAGAAGTGGTTTATTTCACTGTGCAAAGGTAAACTATTAGAATATGGACATTACAAGAAAAGTCAGTATGTGTATAATTAAACTGTAGATTTTTGAGTATATTGTCGTTGTCTTAACATATTGATGGTTAAAAATCGTGGTATATTATAACAATTATTTTGCAATAAAACTGCGTAAATCAACGATATTAATCAAATATCAGAAAATCAATGTTCATTTTCAATTGAATACGTATGATATTGACGATGCAAATTACTGTTTCGACTAGAAACAACTGGCAAGAAAAGTTTTTTAATAACTACAATCTGTAATTTTTCGTGTATCTATTTTGTTTTATGTTTTCCTCAAGCTTCAAATAGCATGTTTTAGAAAATGTTAACCACGACGTTCCAGCATGTAAGTTAAAGTGGTCGACTGCTACAAATTAAATTGTACACAATCAAATTTTGTTGTCAGCATCCAACCTGCACGGTAGTTATATTAACTACGCAGGGACTACAAAAGTATCAAAGCCTAATGGCCGTTATTTGGAGCTGATTAGTGGTAGACACGGCCAGAATACTTGATCTGCAAGAAATCTAGCGTAGTTGCAGAAGTCTGATAGATTTTCTTTGGGTGCTACCGTTCATCCATTGCACTGCATTCATCACAATAACATAAGTATCGTTCCTTTATCTACCCTGCTACGTCATGAAATAATATAATAACGCTTGAACGTTGCGAGAGGCGAATGGACGGAGGATGTACTGCACGCTAATTCTGTGCCTTGCGTCTAGAGGCGGTTATGTATGCTATTCGCCTGACTGGTCGCCCTTACGATCCGGAACCTCTCGGCCTGAGTTGCGCAAAATGTTGCATAAATACGACACGTCTCTGTAATTGCCAGGTCATTAGAGACTGTACGATTAACTTAACCTTAATTATGAACAGAAAAATAAGCAGGAATAGTTTGTCTCAAAGCAACTGTCTCCTGTATCGCAAATCAAATATAATACTGCCACGCACCTAAAATGCACTGTAATGTGCGGGTAAAAACGCTTTTTAAGAAACATTACTGGAAAATTTGAATACGGACGAAATGTCATTGTTAATGTGCCTCCCTACCTGCCCTTCAAATGCGTTTGAGCGAGTTATAGCTATTTTTTTACGAATATATTCAACACTCATTGTGCCTTGTATATCTACGAAGGGGACATACACTTGAAACTATTTCGCTATAGTTTTAAAAATTCGGCACGTTTATCAGAAACATCATTTTTGGATCCTTCAGACTACCGTATCTGGAAAAATAACAACTGGATTAGAAAAACAGAACGATAGAAACGAGCGTTAGGTTATGAACTGTGCTGTCCACAAATAAAATGTTATGACCACCGCTAAAGTCCCATAGGATAAAGTATATCAGTAAATTATAGCACGCCAACTGCGTGGCTTGCGCGGTGAGGCGATAATGCATTGCATACGCCAATCAGATTCAACCTTACCGCTCGATCGATTTTATGCCTTACGCACTCAAACACAGCGTATATAAGGGGGAGCCTTTAAGACATTATGCTCATTAAAACTCTGTTTTCGAGCTCTCCAGCACAGTTAAAAACGGCCTTTTTTAGAAACCCTTTCTTCAAAATGTAGGCCGTACTAGCTGAGTATGCGAAACTCAGATACATAAGTGCAGGGAACAATGCTATAGACTTCTCATTAACAAAATAATTTGTGTCACAGCTTAAAGTCCTATTGTAAAACTTGATAAACGGGAATCTTGTACACTAGTTCAGCGCTGGGTCGTTGCGGTAATGCGGTATTTTATGTACGCTTTAAGGTCACCCTTATAGCTTCGTCCCTTCTGAGCCTCTAATACGCAAAACTGCTCAAGGTTGGTTGCGCCCAAGAAATACGGGTCCAGTGTTTTGCCACTGGACACCTTAATTTTCCCGCTCGGTGAAGGTTTGGTGAAAGGGTTGCGCGGCTCGAACTGCGTGCAGCGTGTTCAGAGTTGAGTTTTTTCTCAGAGACCAGTAAACGTGCGTCCATATTGTTTATCTCCGAAAGAAAACACACTTCAGACTACTTGTGAACGTGACTTTCAATACGCCACGCACATTGGAAGCATTATTTTAAAGCTCTCAAACTTTGCTAAAATCGGTATTTTTACGCGGTAGTTTCTTATGACATATGTAATGGATTGGTTGGAGTTTGAGGTCTACAAGTACATTGGACTTTGCTACAGTGACGCGTTCAATAAAACGAAAGGGTCACCACTTAATTTCACAGTAAATACGTTACGGTGGGAACGTTAGGCGCGCGTTTACGACTTTGGCCGTAGAGGCGATATTACAATACATGTGGCGGCCGGCGTCGCTCGTAGCACCTCATCGATTTTCGCCACTCACGCACTAACACATCCTTCACCAGGCGACCGCCTTAAGAGCCAGTGAGGGTGAAATTATTTGAAGAGACAACACAACATCCATGTCCGAGCCGGGATTCGAACCCAGGACTAGTCGCTCCGGAAAAACCGGCGAATAACCGACTTTGGCACGGCGGCCGGCCCAGGTCGGTGAAGAAGACTTCACTTGCAATGGAATAACTCATTTGAGAAGCAACATAAGTCAATTTCCTACCGTAATTAGTTGTGGGTGTTATAATTTTGAACAGCGGTAGTCAATAAAATATGGTGGTTAATCACAAATGAAATCATAGTTCGAGCCTCGCTGCGCTAGAATATGCATACGCTTAATGTGGATTATAATACGTATGTTTATCTCTGTACAAATTTATTACACCCACAACTCATTTTGGTAGAAAGTTGACTTATTTTATTTCTCAAATAACTTATAGAATTAGTTTATATGCACATTATCTGTGAACGTGCCTTCAAGACGAAATTTTGTAAATAAAATTGGTCAGTTATCTGTAATAATTGCCTTATTAAGAAAATTGCATTGTGAGATAATGACAGGTGTATGTTTTGGAGAAATTAATTTGTTTTTTGTTTCACATTTCTCTCATATTATTTTCTCTTGATACCAATAAATAATATATATTTACATAACACAAATTAATTGTAGTTACTATACACACAGTCAAAGATAAAACAGAAATTATTAATAGCATTATGGTACCCGTACCAGCACAGGTCAAGACAAAAATTCGTAACTTGGTGAAGAATTGAGACATCGGTACAAAAATTGAAGGTGTCTTCTAAGGACATAAAAATTGTTTGAGTGAAGAAAAGCCTTAGCTTACTAAACCTTTATTCCAGCCAACTCCCCAAATGCTTACATTAGGATCTATATCTCGTCGAGAATTTGCGATACAGTTTACTGTTGCATAGGTAATATCTTACAATGTATGTATCCATTTGTGATTTTAAAGTCAATAGACTGTCAAACACAGAGGCAGAGAGTCGCCACAATAAACAATCGTGGCTATAGCGTGTGTAACATTCCTTTACAGAGAGCAGAGTCCTGCCAAGGCTTTTATTTTATTTTTGGGCAGCCAGTCTTGGCGAAATCAATCAACGTTACGGCCCAGTTCAGCACTTCTGAAAAGGTTCCCACGGCGCACCGCGTTTCGCGTCACTCCGATGTAATTCGCCCCGCGGGCAGGTGTCGGTCGCTTTGATGTCGCCAGTTTATGAAATACGCGATACTCTCGCGTTCTCGCGCGTGTATGTAGTGAAGGAGGGCGGTGAAAAGGCGACGTGGGGTTGGTGTTACGTGGGAATGTCGACCACGCTTCCCGGTAACGTCGGCCGCAGGGATGCAAACTGTTCAAACGTCCGTGTTTCGAGGGCGTACGATTAACCTCTCCAGCGTATGTTGTTGCACCTGATGCCTTACTGGTTCTGGAGTCATTGCAGTTAAAAAAAATTCCAATGGATGCTTTTCCATTGGAGTAATTACGTTGTGAATTAATATGATGCGCTATTTAAAAGTGTTGGAAAAGTAATCGTCTGATTTTTCTTTCTGTTATATTAAAGCCGTAATAAAATAAAATATCGCAGAAATTATTAATTTTTTAATAATAACATTACATATCTTTGCAATGCCGAATTCCACTCATACTGGTACAAATATGGCACAATAAATATGTGTTAATCTCTATGTATAAAACAGTTTACTCAATGACTGAATGACTGACAGAATAACTTACCTGACATATCAAACTGCAGCCCAAACTGCTGGGCCTAGAAACGTGAAATATTTATGTGGGTTTCCTTTACGTCGTAGGCAAGCATTAAGAAGTGATTTTTCGAAATTCGACCTCTAAAAGGGTGAAAAGGGGTGAAATGTGTTTTCTGAGATTCGTCTACATAAGTCGAACCCGATGGCCTAACGTCGTGACTTAACTTCAATGGGCCAATCATAAAAATGCATACTAACAAATTTAACGATTTATCGAAATTAAACCGTGAAGGGGATGAAAAGACCTGAAATGTATTTTCGATTTATTATTGATATTTATTAAACCCTTTGAGATACAGAGTTGTTTTCAATTAAAAATTATACTAATATATTAATACCTATAAAGTATTTTTAGGATTTTTGAAATTGTACTCCTAAGGATTAAAAAGGAAAAAAAAAATATTTTTTATTAATCGATTGTACAGCTCGAACGCAATGGGCAATTATCGTAAGTTTGACTTAAATCAGAATTGTTTTCACATATTTAAGATAGGACTTCAAGACGTTTCGAATGTCTTTAATTAAGTTGGTGAAAATACGTGATATATGTTTTTGAATTTTTTTCCATAACTATCTAACCAGTTTAGAAATCTAAGTGTAGTTTGCTTCAAAATGATGTTTACGTAAAGATCCAAAATTAAATTTCGGGATATTTTCCGCATTTGACTCCAAAGATGCAAAAATGGGTAAAATAAGTTTTCGATTCACTATCGACGTATATCGATCGCACTGAACTTTTAGACATCAATGTGATTTTTTCCTTAATATTAATGCGTACTTAAATACCTGAAATATAGTTTTTTTTTTTTTTTTTTTTTTTTTTCGAAATATGACACGTATGGGGTGAAACGACGGGGGATGTGTTTTCAATTAATCTTCTATATATCTTAAACGTGTCGATAAAACGTTTTCGGAAATTCGTACTCTAAAGAGGTGAAAATAATGAAATGTGTTTTTGATGAATCCAAGAGTGCTACCGAACCCGTCTCTCGACATGGAGTTGCTTTTTGCTTTATGATAATGAATACATAAATGCCCGTAAATAGCCGTCAGAACTTTTCTACATTCGAACTCTTAGGGCTCCGAAGGAATGAAATACGTTTTTAAATGAATCGTAGAATACACTTTGACTCAATGGGTTATCGTAACATGTGATGGTATGATTTTCCGAAACTCAATCACTAAAGGAGTGAAAAGACATAAATTGGTTTTCAGTTACCCCATGGTATCTACCTTTTGAGATATTGATATATATATATATTTTTTTTTTTCTTCTGAATTATGTTTACGTAAATACGAAAAATAATTACCTCAGTTTTTATGCTGCGAAAATAACTGCCAAATGTAGGGAGGAAACGAAGTCTTTGTAAACATTTCAAAGTATAGGCTGTTCACTATAAACAGAGCACTCAGCAGAACTTGTAATTTATTAAAAATATGTTTTATTGGGCCAATATATGTTAACTTTTGAGATTGTTGAATTGTTTACATTGATTTTTAGTTACATGGAAGTTTTCATATTAATAATAGTAAATATGGCTGCAAAACGGCTGAAAGAAAACTTTATGCAGTGTTCACTTTATAGTGAATGGCCTATATATGATCCGAAAAAGCTAGTACGGCCATAGAGAAGTAATTTATAGGGAAAGTAACAATACGCAACTATCGTTACATATGGTTTTACCTCAGTGTTCCAGTGATGTAATAGTTTATTTATTTACAATAAACTTTCGACGGTACGTTTTGAGAGCACTGTCACGAAGTAGTCGTGCTCGAGGTAAATAAGTAATCATACCACGTATACTACTTACACTATCCGAATACTCTCTCATGTCCATGGTCTGTTTTGGTCTAACCCTAAATTTAATAAGGCCCGGGACAGTTTCTCGGCAGGGTTAGACCTAAGACAGTTTTTCACATAGGCAGTTACTTAGCTGGCTACAGGATAAGCTCAACCTACAGCTTGATTATCCTAACACTTGATGGCCGAGCTACTAATCTTGCTTACAAAGATGCCTTACAATTGAAGTAAATATTCGCTGTTACGAGTAGTACACGTGGGCAATGCTGCGGGCGGACTTTCAGCTTATAACTTATCATAAAAATTACTATTTGTCTGTTCGTCTTCTATGGGGTCCTATACGATTGCGATGAAATTTTGGTCAGTTTTACGTGCACCTGTAGAGATTTGTACAAAAAATTTACAGACGAAGACAAAATGAGGTATAGAGGGCAAAAACAGGATACAAAAAAAAATTGAGGAAGGATGAAAATTTGATGAGTAGTGCGTGCACCCGCAAAGTTTATGCCGAAATAAAATTGTTTTTTTTTTTTGGGAAGCAGGGCAGCAAAACGTTATGTATTTGGAAAGGGGGGGGGGCGGTGAGAAGCAGGACAGCAAACCGGAGTAGAGGGACAAAATAGGATATCCGAAAAAACGTAGTAAAAAGAAAGTAAAAAACTTTGGTGAGTTGATCTGCGTACATCCGCAAAGTTTTCTGCCGAAAAAAAAAAACTAATTTTTGGAGGGAAGGGGGTAAAATTGTGATATAAGGGCATAACAGGGTACGCAAAAATAATTTAATATGAGTCAACCAATATTTAGTGAGTTATGCATGTGCTCGCAAAGATTTTTCTACCAAAACGAACTATACTTTTTGGGAGGTGGGAGGCAAAACTGGGTAGAGCGGAATAACGGGATGCCCAAAATATTTTGTGAAACAATTTTCCTTACCAAAATTTTTTTAAAACGGACATCATTTTGCCCCATTTAGCACTTTTCATATTTTTTTCTTTTCAGAAATATTGTCGCACTAAATCGCAAACACCGCAATCGAAGTTGCTGATTATAAGTACGTATGCTAGCATACATAAACGAACGAGTACAAAAGATAATACGACTATAACGACATCGTGTAATAATAACGAATCTTTAAAATATTACAAAGAAATAACAACTAACCGCCTTTCCTTAGTGGGGTGAAACTATGAAAATATTTTGCCCACAATTAACTATGATAGTTATGTAACAGTTAATTATTTGTTTATAACGTTGGCTGAAACTATTGTCTAGGATTGCTGTTGATTAACTTTCGCAAATTGGCTTCGAGAAACCTAAATTTATAGATAAATGCTTTTAGCATTGAGTTATGTACCACGCCCTCTTACGCACAAAAATACCTCCCGGATTCGTATAACACAGCACTAGACTAGTATTTTACTACAAACTTTCTGCAAATAAAATTGTAGGATTGCCGCTGAAAATCGCATAGAAAAAAAAAACGTGTAACGAAAGCTGTCCAAACCAGTTTGGCACGCAGCGAATATAAGCGATGCGGTTATTGTCGAGTATAGCAATCTGAACCTTACGAGTGAGTGATAGTCACCATATTGAATTTTTTTGAGTCATAACTTTTATTCTGGCTAAAATCATGGAACTTTAATTTCACTGCAGAACAGAATACATATTGATAGAAATTTAGACACCATAAATCTTTATTTTCTGTTCCTACTGTTACGGGTCGATTCGCAGGTAAGAAAGTAATTAGAAATGTCTAACTTAAATTCTGTCTGTAACGACAGTAAATGCAAAGGAAGAGTTATGACGTCTAAAATTTCCTTAATATGTATTTTATTCTGTAGTAAGGTTAAAGTTGCATACATTTACCCAGAAGAAGTGTTATGCCACAAAATTCAAAAATTCAAGATGGCGACTTTCTCTCGCTCTTAATGTTCACCTGTGTTCGCGCGCATCAAACGCGAAAAATTGCATCCAGTACATATGTATCTTAAGAGTGCGTGATAGATGAATAAACGCTGAAAACATCCGTCGATTTCTACGCCTTCATCGAAGCCAATATCGATAAAATACTCAATGACAATCCTAGATAATGGTATTTGCCAACTTTATGAGTAAATATTGATCCTAAATTACTAATTCGTTATGCGTGATCTCTTGCGCCGCAGTTAAATGCACGAGGTCCCGGCGTCAGAGATTGTGCCTCATAAGTTTATAACACTGGAAACAATTTTGTTTAAAACGTTGGCTGAAACTATTGTCTAGGATTGCTATTGTTTAATCTTCGCAAATTGGGTTCAAGAAACCTACAGTTATAGATAAATGCTTTTAGCGTTGAATTATGTACCACGCTCTCTTAATGGGCCTCACTAGATAGACTTTGTGTGTGTGTGTGTGTGTGTGTGAGGCAGGAGTGCTAAGGTTGCCACTGACCGCCGTATGTAATGCATTATCGCCTCTCCACGCAAACTACTCAGATGACGTGCAGTGCTTTACAATTATCCTTCTTCCTATGGAGTTTTAAGCTGTGACCAAACTATTTTATTTGTGGGCAGCGTAGTTCAAAGTCTAATGCTTGTTTCTATAGTCGTGTTTTTCGAATCCGGTCGTTATTTTTCCAGATACGGCAGTTTAGATAAAGTATTTTTGGTCATTTTGAGGGGCCCGAAAATTATGTTTCTATTGAATGGGCCGAATTTTAAAACTATAGCGACATAGTTTAAATTGTGTGTTCTTTTCGTAGGTAAACAAATATAATGTGCTTTTAAAAGTCTCGTCCTAAGGAGAATAGGCCGTAACTCTCTGCAACGCGTTTGAAGTGCGGGTAGGCAGGCCCCTTGAAGGTAAACCTGCTATGCACTAAAAATAGTACCACCTGTTACGACGTAAGTTTGAAATTAACTTAACTAACGTCAAATAAACATTTCGCATTGGCCAAACGGATACGTCAACCTAAAAGGTTTGGGACTAGACAATCCATCTTACATATCCGTGTCCGGATACGTGTCGGCGTACGTCCCATTGTTAATATAACTTGGGAGTGTCATAGCGCTTCCGCATACGTGGTACGTGTCTGTACCTGTGGCATTGTAGAACGGTCCGTTACCTTTACGTCTTGGGGGTATTAAGAGTTAGTGACGCTAGCTTCTTTTTTTACGTTCGAGGCACGGAAACGGGGAAGGCGATAAGTCGAATATGACACGTCCGTCAAACACATCATCGCCTCTAGGCGCGGAGTACTAAACTAGCGTACAGTGTTATCGTATAAACCGTTTTTCAATGGGACTTCAAGTGATGACCCTGTTATTATATTTGTGGAAACTATGTGGTCAAGTCCAATTCAGGTTTCTACGATTTTGTTTCCCAATTATGGTTAGTATTTTCTCAGCTACAGCAGCGTGAAAAATTTATTGTTAGCACTTTTGATGAGCTTGGAAAAAATGTTTTTAACCAGCGGACAGTATTTTTAAATATATAAGGACACCGTTTGAAGTGTGTCTTCCTTTCGTAGATAAACGCATTAGAAACTTTTGTAGTAGTTATACAAGAAAACATACTTTCCGTACCACGCAACAGCAAGTCTCACGTGCCAGGCCCACAAACTCTTAAGGACATGTTAATTCTGCTAGTTTATTGACCAGCAAGCTAGACTCCAATGCACTGAACATCACCGAACCTTACCGTTTATCGACACTGTTCAGCGTAGGTCTCCCTCCCTATTTTCCTTCTATCCGTACAATTACTCTATGTTGTGAGTGAGAGATTTTGGTCAGCACTTCAACTTCGATGCCTTTAGCGCGGGTGAGGGGTGACATGAGGTGAGTATGGAGCAGCGCCAGAATGAAGGGGCGAGGAAACGGGAGATCTCCGAGAAAAAGCGCTGAGCAACGGCATCGTCCGGCACGATTCCCACATTGCAAAATCCGGTAATCGGCCCCGCCGGGAATCGAATTCGGATCGCCTTTATCGGATGCAAATGGTCTGACCATTCGGTTCACTGGCTACATACTAATAACTATAAAAACATAAATAACCTATTATTTGAATAAAAATCTTATAATTCTGTGATATGCTGTCTCACGACTCTAAAAGAAAAACAACCGAATATTAGTTTCAATATTGCGAAATAAGTACGTTTTTACTTGGGATAAAAAATATAAATAAATAAAAACACCAGACGAAATTACCAAGTGCAGCACACTAGATTTTGTTAACCCATCGTAAGATGTTGGTAATGTACTTAACACCTTACAATAACATGTTTGATTGGCGCAAATGTAATAATTTGATTTAAAGTACTCACAAGATAAGTTTGTTGCGTTTAGCAAATCTTAATATTTGTGAATGCTGTTGTCCGTAATCAAATATCGATGGTTATATTCTCATTTCTCTTTTAACTAACATTATATTTACATCTGTAGGCATATTTAATGATGTTTTAACACTCGTCACTTGTTTACAATAATACAACATTCTTTCAAGGTAGTTTTGCAACAAAGTGTTCGCAGTTAGAGTGTTTGCGTGATACGTCACAGGTCGTGGGTTCGACCCCGGTAATATAATTTAATATTTTAACATTGGCACATACTTTCCTCGAGTTAATACATAATTAAGAATTAAGCAGAGTTAAAAGTACGTATTTTTGGAAATCTAGACAAATAATTATTTTTCTTTGCTTTTCAATTACTGAAAATCTCAGATTCAGTCATTAAGTTTATTTCGCTGCTGTGATCTGTAGCTTCTTATTTTACTGTTTCCCCATGGATCACCGGTAAACTGAATATTCTCAGTTTCCAATTTAGGGTGTAAGATGTCAGGAACCCAGAATTAAGCATGCACGAATTAAATATTTACCTATATGCCACAATAAAATCACATTATGTAAGTGTAATTTTGGTAGTGTTAGATATACAATCCGCTTAATGTTTGTTTCTTAATTATTGGCAACAGAATGCACTCAGTTTCATTTCGTTGTGGTTTATGATATGTATGCTGTTTACATTTGTCTGCTTACAGCCGCTTTCCCTGCTAGTGAGAGGCATGGGCGTCGCAAACTCATAATTTTTGGATGGGACTGAAATTAATTTCATTTTTGAAGAACCCCCATCCCAAAAAGTAATGGGGGGGTCCGGGGGTCCTCCCCCGGGAAATGTTGGGGTTCCAAGGTGCAAAATTGGGTTATTTCAGCAATTCTAATTCCTAAAATCTGCTAGTTATATAGCTGGTTGAAATAGAGATTTCTCTTTTAGAAAATTTTTTAAGTGAACAGATTTACAAAAAAAATACAGTTAACATAAGTACATGTTGTAGCCTTATAAGCACCACAAAACAATGATTTTAAATACCAGGAGATACCTGAATGTTAAACTTACAAGCTACAGTAGCAGTAAAAATATTCGACATAACATAAAAAATTAATTTAAAAACTTGTATTTACTGTCATTATAGTATCTTGCCTGAGCACCTTAGTTTATCATTTAAAAATTATATTTTCGAAACCTGCGAAAAATCTGAGTAACAAATCACCAAATTTGAGCAGACAAACATTCATAAAGAATATCTTTTAAGTTTGTCAATCTTTACTACATTTGGCGTTGCCATAGTACAGAAACTACCCGCAATTAAAGAATGACGTAATGGGGGAAACCATACAAAACTGTAGAAATTAATTTCTTGGAGATATTTAAACTGAAAAATGTACAACTTTACACTTTCACATTATTTATAAAATCTTCTGTGATTAAGTTCAACCCAACATAAACTTCACTAAACATAGCCTGCACTTAATTTAAAAAGTATTTTTAAGCTATGATCTACAAATTTTTAATAGCCTAATAACAATGATAACACACACAAATAAATAAAAAAAATTTTGTTGGGCGTAATTTTTTCGAATAATACAGTCCATTCTCGGTAAAGTTGTGAGCACTTGAGGTACCTCTAATTTCGTCACTGTACACTTAGTAAGTAAGATATTACAACACAAAATTTATCTAACTCTCCACTAACTTTACTGGAAGCAAACAACCGATCATTCGTGAGTGAAATTTTACACAGAGTTTTAATTCAAAAGTGCTAATTTTATCACAAATGGACTGTATACGCCAATATATGCAGCAAATGGATTCATCTATTGATTTTAAGTCATTACAGCACATGCTTGTTAACGGTGTTACTGACAAATAAAATTATATCGGTGATCACACAATTAGTATGTTTCATACTACTACGAAACTCACTATAGAGGCTGTTATTTAGCTTATGTTTAAAACTTTCGGAGATGACTCCTTATCAAAAATTAGGTATAGGCTAGTTACATTATGAAATGTTTGCCTATAACGAAATTTGTAAGGGAGACATTCACCCTTGAAAAATAAATTTTAAAATTGTATTTTGACAAATTTTTGGAAACAACGTTTTCTTAACTTTCAGTTCTGTGCACAATGATAAGTGTTATAAAGATCTTCGACCAAAACCAGAAACTACTCTTTAAAACTCCCTTCATGAAAATAACAGGAGTGATCATCCTCTTATTGACTAGAACTTTTGTGGCGTTGGGTTTTGTGAACATTCATGTTGCTTTTCTGAGCAGTACATCCTAAGCAACATAAAGGTCTTATGTTTACTTTAGATTGTACCATTTGCTATAAAATACATTCTAGTGTGTCTGTGCCAACAACATAATACCTGGCATGTAGGCAAAACCTGCAATATAATTGCACACAGCATGCTTGTAAGTGCATTTTACACTTTGAATAACACATCCTGTGCTGCAGTTCTTTAGAACTATGTCACATATTTCAACCAAGTAAACCTCAACGAACTTACTTTCAAGCAACTCCATACACTGGCATGCCTATCACACACCATCATTGGTATGTTTCATGTGTGAATTTATTTGCCACAGAAATTCGTGTGCTAACAATGCTACTGCAGCATCTGATTATTTTTAAGATTTATATCTTGTAAACGGTGGATTCTAATGATTTTCCAAAATATAACCTTTTGTGTTTCTTGGTATATATTGCACAGAAAATTAACATGATATGTTTGCCACAGAAGTTCCACTCAATGAGAGTTACAAAGAGCGGCTTCTTGATGCATTGAAAATCTTAATAACACTAAACATTGTGCACAGATTTGAAATTTAACTCCTAGTCGTTTCCAATATTGTGCAAAAATACAATTTAAAATTAAATTTCAAAGTGTGAATTTCTGCCTTACGAATTGCAGTAGACAATAATTTCATTGTGAAACTGTACATCATTTGTGGTAAATGATCACGCCCTAAAGTTTGTAATATAAGTCAAGAACCAACCTGTATATACTGCAGTGGACGAAATGAAAACACGTATTATTGGGGGGGGGGACGTGTCCTCTCCGTCCCCTATGGTTGAGACGCCCGTGGTGAGTGGAATGAATGAGGAGTTGATTGAGAAGCTGTGAGGTGAATATTTAGCCACGTGTTAACATCACTCGCGTTACGAATTGTACACAAACTGAGGTTGTATCTTAGTTACACTATCCTCGCGAGATTTTGTAAACACATTTCGTCGTCTATGTCATTGTTGAGGGTTCGCCGTGGCATGTCCTCGGCCACTGACACGGTCACGGGACGGAATTGGGTCCACACACCCCACTACTCCCCCCTCTCTCCACCACAATACCCGTAAACCACGCCCGTACCTCTCACAGCACGTTCATTCACCACACATTACAGATGCCGGGCGCGTGGCGATCACACACAAAGACTATTTGCGTCTCTATGCTTGCAGTCCCGTTACAAAAATACGCTCGTACACGCGATTAAATCAAGTAAGTTGTAAACGTAGCTGTAAATATTTAACTACAAAGATAGGGTGTTTTCAATTATATACCAGGGATTATATTCTGTAAAGGCCTTTCTCACAATCAAATTTTGCTTAATTTTCTGTCAAATTTATTGAATTCGTTCTCTTGAATGTCGTGTGATGCAATGTTGACGTCATAACCGTCGCCATTTTGTTTTCCAGTTTATTATTATACTAGTCGGTAGCTAGGAAATATATTTAATATTGTGCTTTGAACAAATAAAGCAACATTAAAAAAACAAAACTATTTTCAACACAAATGTGAAAAGGTTTTTTTCGATTTTTTTAAAAAGAAATTTCAAACATATAATTTAAGAATCTGATAAACGGGAGTATCCCGAGAAAATAATCTGGTTGCCACTTCGCCTCGGTCCACTTGGGAGTAATTATGTGCTGAAATACTATCCACTGCATACTATTGACCCTGTTCCTATTTAACATTTTTTTATATCCCAAAACGGAGAAAAAATAAAAATTGTCCCCACACACACATATCACACACACTACTATATATATATATATATATATATATATATATATATATATATATATATATATATATATATATGTATGTATGTATGTATGTATGTATGTATGTATATATATACATATATAAGTGTGTGTGTTGAAAATTGTTTTCACTGTGTAGCCGGATAATTTAAATAAAAATTTAAAACAATGAAATTACACAAACTAGAGACAGAAGAATAGAAGTAAATAAATTAATGGGATGTAAATAATGCATACATGAGTATTTCTTATAACGCAATTTTGCTTGCGAAGACAAAAATACCAGATATAGAAATCTATAATAACAACATATTGGTTATATGATGATCTTAACATTCAGCCTAAGCCAATTAAAATTATAAAATCAATGTATTCATTAATTTTGAAACTATATTTTGTAAAAAGGAATTTTTATGTTTTAATAGAAATGTTTCAGAGTTCATCCGTATAGCTTGAACGTGCTCGTTAATAGGACAATATATAAAGTAACAATACTTCAAACACGATTTATTAAACTCTTATTAAAAATGGACTAAGCTGAATATTTCATGTTGTCAAAATTAATTAAGATCTGCATTTATAAGATGTTTTTATATGTAGCATAATCATGTTGTAAACTAAACTGCGTGGTTAGTTAGTTGCACATTTCATATTTGTGAAGCTTAAAAATAGTTTAATTAACAAACGTAATGTTTTGAAACACGATTTTTGGTGTAAAAAGTATACACTTGTTTCAATGCCTGACGTGTATACCTGCGATTCTGCTTCATGGTTATTGGTAGATTATTGTCTATGTGCAATGAAGCGTATCGTTTGATCGTCCCAATAAGTACAAGGATACTGTGGCGCCACACATCTGTGATTAGTCGTGAGAACTACTAGGCGTCGAGAGTTAAAGATATCCTATCAGATCACTGACCACGTAGCAAAGCGGCAAATGTGCTCTTAGGGCATTGAAACACGTTGTTGCACAATTCTTTTCACCTGACATCAGTTGCGCTATTCGTAGAGACTGGAAAAATTAGCGAGTTCAGTGACCTGTAGGCTAGCCTCCAAGAATATATGTGTACTCAAGAAATAAATAGCTGCTCTTTAACTGTTCGTTAACATAGTAATATAGGCCTTCAATTAGTTATGTTTTTGTTATTGGCTCAGCAACTTACGGGAACTGTCATAAAAGTCGAGGTCCAATTGCAAAATTAACACGAACTTGTAGTAGTTGGTCGTATTAAGCTTATTCCTAAAAAAAACGCCAATTTTTCAGGTCGGTAGTTATTAACGTGTTAGTTTTAGTTCAAAAATATCAGGCAATTATTCAGCTCGATAGTTGTCTGTAGAAGTGGCATTATTTTTTTTAGAAGGAGCAAAATGGATCATTCGTTTGCAAAACATATTGTTACTGTACAACACAGATTGCTGTAGGAACAGCCTAGATAGTATCGACAACAAAGTTGAAATCACAGAATGTTTAATAACACAGAAGTGAAACAGCCAGTAGGACGACGAACTTGGCCACAAACACCAGCAAAATGGCCAGTGACATGGCGGAAACACCTACTGCAAATCAGCGTAAGGTGGCTGCCCTGCTATCTGGCATATTAGGCCGATAGGAAACCTGCCGTAACATGCAGGAGCAAAACAGACGCAGGACTGTTATCAACAGCCTCGGGCAGACAATAAGTGGCCACGTTATTTTACGTCTGTGTTACTATTTAGTCTGTGCTGTAATGTTGTCACAACCACACACACTCCACCCTCACAGCAATTACACCGTGATACACTTACCAGTCTTAACATAACCGAAATGTAAATTATTTCAGCTGTATTCTTTCCCATCAACTACCGTTTGTTACATGGGTGGTCAACATTTATATCTGCTCTCCAATTAATTTGTCCCTTGGTTGAGGGGGGGGAGGGGTGTGGTTATACATGCACGCGCATCCTGTAGGCCAGCGCCAGAGTTAGTGAGGAATAGGAAGGGTATGGCGGCAGTCAGGTTCTCATATTTATTCATTCTGTTTGCTTGCGCTGTTTTCATTTTCCCCTAGCGGGCCTTTTTTCATTTACCTCTGACCCCTTCAACCATCGTTTTTTGTTTTTCACCAGGCGACCCTGGCGGCGGTGGGCGCATCGTAATTTGCATCCACTTGACCCCCTCTCCCCCTTCCCAGGGCTGGTGCAGACTGGCTGCCCCTCGTCCTACCGCCCCGGCCGGTCGGCGACTGCGCAGCTGGGGCTCCCCCATTTGACCCTCAGTTCGACCCCGGACCTTGCTGCCCCCCGCGGTCAATTTGCCAGTTAACTACCCCGGGTTTCTTCCACTGGCCCGCATGACCGCCGACGAGGGGCGGTAGCAGATGATCGAGGGTCGAGGGGGTCGAAATGCTGTCCGCTGATCAACCAACCCCTCCCATCTCGAGGCGATAGATTGCTTGACGTTGCCAACTTCAGCCTTGAAAATGATGTACTGTTGCCATCCTTGACAATCACGATCCTGTTTAATTGCTTGAGATTGTGCAAAGTCGTTGGAGCTGCACGGGCGTCGAAACCTTTGACAGTTATGTCTGGGTTAGGCAGTCTACGACTGCGGGTTTATATCGCCTTCATCTGGAAACTGCGGTTTCGCTAATTGTTAACAACCCAAAGTTCGCGAACAAGATGCGGGTTCGAGAATCTTCTTCAGTGGCACTCCGTCAAGGATTCGTGTATTTTTTCCCCATAAACTAAAGCGGCTCAACCCTGAGGTTACGTAAACAGGGTTTATCGGAATATAAATTACATCTGTTCTAAAACCTAGTTTCTTTTTTGCCATAACGAAATTTGTGTTGCTGCAAAGAAAAAATGTGTTGTTTAAATATGAGACACAGCTAAGTAACTTCGCCGCAAAGAAAAATTGTATTAAATTGTTTGGATATTAAAATAGTGTATAAGAAATCTTAATAGTGAAGATAGTTGTGGTCTATTCAACACAAGGTTTATGTTTTGAAGTAAACATTAAAAGAAAATATAGTAACACCAAAAATAAATGTTTCAAAATTGTATCTGCTGTGAGGTATTATTTCTGTTACGGAAGCTCAATGTCTTCAAAGATCAATCTTTTATTGATGTAAAGGAAACTTATTTACTGTTCACTATTATGTTTTAGGGAAGTACCTCATGTCATCTTTATCATATGTAAATCGTTTTATTTCAGTGGGTGATTAGGTGCCTATGTTTTGTATAGGTAGATAAATTAAACTGTAAAAATTTGATTTTAAAATTTTCATTATATGAAAGAACTCTATATGTTTTAAATATTCTAGTTGCGTGAAAATGCATAGGCCTTCACGTTTTTTCTTCTTTCTACTTTTTAGCGATATCAACTTTTTACGCCTAAACGAGAATAGATATCAAAAACCTGTTTGGCTATTTTGCTTAAAATCGTCTTCTCCAATTTGGCCGATTTTTTCAAGGCAGCATTTTAGCTAATTATGTAATTAATGAAATTATGGTTACATTACATTTTGTCGAAACATTATAATTTATTGTTTAAAAACAGTAGCTAAGACGGCTAAAATAATTTTAAATATAACTGCCAAACAGAATTTGAATATCAGTTCTCGTTTAAGCTTAAAAAAAAATAACTATTCCCAAAACATTACATAGCCTTAAGCAATGAAATTTAAGCTGTAAAGGTTTTACTTTGGTTAAATACATTATAAGACATAACTACATGTTGAAATGTATTAGGCGCGAATAGAGAGTAAATATTTTTTGCGTCCATTTCCGGAGAATTTTTTTATGAACTCGGCGTTCTTTGCGAAGCGGGAAAAGCATGAGTGTATGCAGCAGTTTCCTTGGAGCAGAAGGTGTTGCTCGCTTCGAACCTATTTCTTGCACTAGGGACGGAAATGTGTGGAGCCTTCTCTGATTCAGAACCCACGCGCACACTTTGAATATGAAAGCGGTCGGTCTATCTTTTTCCCTGCCCTTCAGCCCTGCAGCGCGGCAGTTACAGTATTCGCACACAGCCCTGCATTCAATTCGCTGCGAGCACACGATTGAAGACACCGAGCTCGCATGAGCTCTGGGGAAAGCTTCCGGAAAATGGCGAAGTCGTGGAAATGGTTTGCTGAATTTTCTGAAAGGACGAGAAAGGTATTTTGCACTCTGCCTGTGCGGCGTTGCTTGAAAACAAATACGTCCCAAAAAATTCCACAGGTTTCTGAAAGGATAAAGCAAGGTTACCATATTTCAATATTTTATTCTAAAAAGAAATTTTTCTTGAAAAAAGAATTAGGAGTTCTCGTGTTAGAAAAGACTGCAACAGCAGTAAGTATAGAGATAAAGATATATCGTGAAAATATTTTGAGCCAACATACCCTTGAAAATACTGTATAGTTTCTTGCAACACGTATTATTGGGTGAGTTATGTCTGACACAACGTAGCTGTCTTCAGAACAATTACAGGAATCAAATGTAACAACATGGGGACTGGCTCAGTCAAATAGGGCAACCGATCTACTCATAAGCAAAAGCCTGTAATCTTCTCGTAAGATGAACGTGTGTTAAACCCAGCAAACAGTCAAGTTTTCCCGCGATAAACCATCATCTCCAGCAATAAGGTTTAACTTATTAGTTTTTGGCTGCTAATTTTTATAAAGTCCATCCAAGTTTTTATTTTCCTCTCATTTTGTATTTCTTTGTCGGGATTGGAAAGTAACGTTTCAACAGTCAAAATAACAATGACATGTTTATTAACCAAACGGTAAACCTTGAAACTGATTAAAACTAAGAAAAAATTCACTCGATTAGCTCTAATGGTAAAACTGGAACTAATACAAACTGTAACTTATGTGTAGTTGAGTATTATTCTTATCAACCGATAACCAATTAAGAAAGCGTTACTTATTTGTTATAAACATAATTTAAGCAGTTATTGGTAAGAATATATTTTTCTAGTGTTTCGGGTTTACTATTAGTTAAAATAATAACCTTCGCCCAGTGCTGCAGAACTGTTATACTAGTGTTGAACGGTGTCAAAAAAATATTTAAATGATACATTTTTGTACATTACATTTTTTATTTTGGTTTGCAAAAAGGTTTGTTTAGTGCAGTAATTATGTTAGTTATGTTGCTAGCAACAGTAAATGGTTGTTAAATGATTAACAACTATTTTGATGTTTCGAGAGATAGTGTTCGTAGTGGTAACTGTAACCTCTTCAAATGTTTGTGTGAAAATATGAAACTGTAATACAATTGATGCTCTTTTAACTCCTGTGTCTTAGTTAAAGTTTTGGAATAGTGTAATTTTAAAAAAATTATACATTTCAAACCTTAGTTTCGGGCTGACAACATTGTGTCCGAAAGATTAGACGTTGAGGTATAACTGAGGTTATTGACCTACCATCTCATAGTGTTGTTGACCTTAGCTTAGCAAAGTGGAACATCTTATATTACTTTATTTAATTGGTTTAGAATATTTTTTAAACCGTAAATTAACCATGTATGAAGCACGGTTTGATCTAATTGTACGCCGCATGCTGAAATGCTCACTTTCTAAATCAGTTGTTGAAATTCATATATTATCAACGTGATTATATTTAATAGTTAGTACTGGTAGCCTTATCTGCGTCAGTGATTGGACGGAATAAGTAATAAATGTCGAAATTGTAGGCCTACTAAGCGAGGTGGCGTAACGGTAGCAAATTAGACTCGCATTCGAAAAAACCGGGTTCGATCACTATCTCCTGCCATCCTGATCTTGATTATCCGTTGTTTCCCGAATTCACTCCAGGATAATGTTGGGATGGTTTCTTAACAAAGGCCATGGCCGACTCCTCTCCCAGCTGCTGTCATTGTACCAAGTTGTGTGTCACCATCTCTAATGGCCTCGCTGTCAACGATACGTAAAGTCCACTGAACTTTACAATAATTTAAATGAAACAGAAATTCTAATGTTGAGTATCTACTGTAATACAAACTGGCAAGTGTTTTATGGCCCTGTGAGAGTAATTCTTTGTATTGGCTTAACGTAGGATGATTTTTGCTATCATTAAGTAATAGTTACGTTGGCAAGATAATCTATCTACTCGGGCATCAAAACGTTTTGTAAGTTATTAGTTAACCTCAAATTGACGATTTCGGTCTGATCCTTTTTTTGTTCATGGTCTTAGCAGAAATAATTAGCATTAAATGAAAGCAAAGTTACAACGGAATGTGGAACAAGCGTTGGTGAACGAAAAACGTATACAAAGAAAACTAAATAACTTTCAAACATAATCGTCAGATACAAATATATAACAGTTTAATTCGCAGTCGCTGTCTCAATAGTGTTGGCACTCATTGTGTTGTGTACGCTGCAAAACTCGAGACTATTTTGCATGCAATGTCCAAGGCAATAGTAACCAAGAGTAACTAATATCGCTGTTACCATGTAAACATTGCTTTAGTATTTTGGTCAAAATTAAAAGTTAGGTGTTTGTGTATTAATGTTACAGAATAGAAGTTAACATCAAGCGTTCAACTACTGTGTAGTTGTGACATGGTTTGCACATGGGTTTAAAAAAAGTAAACAGGTACCTTGAACTGTTTACCTGTTGTATGTATTGATCACTGTTTTTAACGAAAAGATTTTTGAACTTCTTTATCTCAATCTCTTCACTTTAAATCTGAATTAGTGAATATTCACTGATTCACGCTGATGGATGGAGTAGTTTCAACAATTTGAATCAGTGAAAGTAGTCACTGTTTAAATTGTGAATATTCACTGATTTCCTTCAAGTGTGCCAACATCTCACAAGTGAATAAGTGCATATTCACCGGTTTTTCCAGTTGTTTTCAAGGAACCGTTTTCACTTATTGAATCAGTGAAAAATTACTGGAAATTCTTTGGACATTCACTAATTAACCTGTAGAATGTTGGCTTCCATTATCGGAATCAGCGAATAGTCACCGATTTCACAGTGGTTTCTCACTGATTCAATTTGTTGAAACTGCTCCATACATCGGCGTGAATAAGAGAATATTAACTAATTCAGATTTAGAATGTTGGCCAATGATTGCATCATTAATTTGCTCTCAGCGTTTTGGGGTTCTATCCGCTAAACACAGACGCGTGGTGTCGCAGTAAACTTGTTCTGATTGACAAAGTAACATAAGTGACGGCTTTATACAAACAGACACGCTGGCTGCCAATAACTACGAAGCAAAGCTGCATATGAGTGAACGCACTGATACAAAAAGGTTCAAAAATAATTTTTCGTGAAAATACAGGCTGTTACGTGTGGCGGAAGTGTGCCGATTGGCACGAAGTAATAACTAAGCTTTGTAATGCATGTTTTGATTTTACCGTGAGTCATTCTTAAATTATATGAAAAGGCACGGGAACGGACTACTGGAATACTCAATCGTCAATAAAACTTGAACTACTCATCAAAATTAAAAGAGTTTTTTGTCGAGTAGATATTTTATCAGCGGGCGTTTATTTTCATAGTACTAAGCGGTAGTATGATTTACTTTTGAGTAGAAAATGAAAACATTGTTTTTAGAAAAATAAGGTCTTGGAACCACAAAATCTACAAATATGGGAAGCTGTCAATTTTATAACTTTTAATACGATAATATGTAGGCCTCTATAATAACTAGAGGTACGTCAATTTCGCGGATTCATTTGGCAGCAGCCTAGACTTGTCAGTGCTATACACTCACTGGCCAAAATCGATTATTAGAGACACTGGTGTGTCGCGGGAAAAGTTGATGGTTTGCTAGGCTCCAACATGCTATGTATAACAATGGAGGTTTTGTATCGACATTGGCTATAGTTTATATGAAGCACTGTGTCCGTCTTCAACAGACCCAATTAGAACTGTACAGTTTAAACACAGAACATGTGTGATTTGTCAGAAAACTGTTCACACGTGTCACGATTGAGATACTACAGTTTATTGGAGCCTATGTTAAATATTTTCGCGATTTTCCAGTGTCTCT